>JAWWEQ010000055.1:26437142-26460652 GCA_035583055.1 Torymus tubicola
TTCATTATGTAAAAACAATTATTACTCAACATGTATTGTACTATGAATAAAATGGCTTGAAAAAAATCACGTTTTTTAGAGGAACCTGGCCTTAAGAAAACTTAAATGTCTAAATAGACATTTCAGTTATAAAGGAATGTTATAAAATTTATTAATTAATTTAAAATTTGTGCATGAAAAATATAAATAATCGTATCTAGCTGAATCTATACCTATAAGTTTAGTTGTCTAACTCTAATTTCATGTCAAGTAGCCACGAGTAATGTCCGGAAAATAGCAAACTTCCTCTGTTCTCTGAATACTATAGTTAGAGTATTTGTGCTAATTACGGTTAGAGAGTTGACGTAATGTACATCTCTGTTTAATTTTACTACCTCTCCACTACAACTGATAAGCTGCACGATTTTTTAAAGTTTTGCAGCAAGTTATTACTTATATATCAAAATTAATCTTAGAAAAAGCAATCAACCAATTGTTGTACAAACTTTGTCACCCTAATACCACTGTCACATACAACAACCCAGTCTCTACATACCATAGAGCATTCAATAAAATTAATTATTCACAATCAACTCCATTAAAGCAAACTCCTGCACTCGATGCGCGCTCGGTCGGTTGCGCACGTGGCATTTGACGATATATATATATATATACATATACATATATATCCCTGAGTGCCAACGGACGTGATTACAATATTTGCCACTCCATCGGTGCATTAATAAATGCATTCGGTACAGCGAGAATCCTTCCACTGTTCTCTCTCCCTCTTGCCAACTTCCGAATTCCATTTACATGGTCTAAATAGGCATTATTTCGAGCTGAACCGCACTTTGATCGCTCAAAATGAACGATTCGGTTACGAGAGCTCGCACGTATACAAATTGAGTTTGGAAACTATCGGCATATAGAAATTTATTCGAATACCGACGAATATTGTCGCGTACACGCGTGCGGTCAATTTTATCGTGCCCATAAAAAAAATCATGGCTATTAAATTGTGAGATCGACACTTCTAGTGACATAAAGTCTATTGTGTTTTTTATACCCGTACGTTAAATCACAAAATTTATGTTACTATTTTTCGGAATGTTCGCGCGCTTCGGGCATTTCGCGCACTCGTCATTGAAAGTAAGTTTCGCGAGGAAAATTCGAAAACTGTCATTCAACAACGATTTCCGCTGCTCCTCCTTTTCCTTTCCTTTTTTTTGCTTAAAAAATTGACACTTTCAAGTTCCCTGTCGCTGGGATGGTAAGGCGGGACACGCGAAAAAAGGAAGCTGAAGTAAGTACGAGGGAAAGCGAGTGAAAAATGTTAAAAGAGCGAAGAAGATAGAAAGAATTTTATCGCGAAATCCGACGCTGCTCCTTCTCGCCGGCAGCTCGAAACGATTTATAGCCGAACTTCGACGTACAGCGGACAACCTGCTTTGGGAGAAAGAAAGACTTTCGCTAGGGAGCTTTCTGTTCCACAGTTCACTTTTTGCGAGCGCGAATTTACGAGCTGACACGCTCGCGTCCATTGTTTTCTCGCGCGACTTATTTAACCAGTTTTAATTTGCATGCAAGGTCAGTAACTAAGTTTACACTTTTTTAGATTACCGATATTATAATGAATGTTTGTCAATTGAGTGGTCTAGAATTAATCGTATAACAGTCATAAAATTATTCAACATTTAAACTCTATAAATTTTAGTACCAATTATTATCGAAAAATTATACTGCAAGTTCAATTCAACTGGTCGATCGATGTTCAAAAACTGTTTCCAGTACATAAAAGTACATAAAATTAAATCACCATAACCATCATATCCGTCCTCTCTACACTCTCTTTTTTTCTCTTACTCTCTATCCCATCCACTATCCAATTCACCCATTAATCCGTGGAAAAGAAGAGCCAGCAGCGCGTATAGCACGTACGTCCAAAGCCTTTAACGTCATATCCATATCCCCCCCTCTCTCTTTCTCTCTCTTTCTCTGTCCACCTACGCACTCTTCCTTTCCTCCCACTACCTCTCTTCTCGCATTCCTGGAAATTCGTAGCCTGCAACGCCATCGAGCAAGAAACCTAATTTACAGCGTACCCCGTATATATACGTATATAGAGCAGAACTCACCGACAGCACACGCGGAGGAGAGATAGAACGCGCGCGGTGATAACAATCTGATTTCCTCGCGCTCTGCACACTCGGCTGAATCAAAGTGCAAATCCTACATCGCGCCACGCGTATACGCATGCCTGGCCTGCGAGGAATGTCTCTAGCTCTGTGCGCGCGCGAGCGTCTGTCTATCCGTCTGTCGACTGCGCAGAGTCGATAAAACGAAGACAGACTGCGTCCGACCAATCACTGTCTTTTCTCCTTATTTGCCTAATGCCAGAGAGAGAGAGAGAGAGAGAGAGAGAGAGAAAGAGAGAACGCACAGCCGTTTCTACTTGGTAGCGTGTAAGCGGCTTGTCGCCGCGTAGTAGTAGTATATATATATAGATATATATACATAGTCCTTTTCGATTCTCTTTCCAACTGCTTCTGCTACTGCTATACTACGCGTGTGTATCCCGCACATGCCTGATCGGATTTGCCTCGTTCGGCGAGCGCGGATATCGATTTCAAAGGTTCCCCGCGTATGGAGACAACGCGAACTCGCGCGTTGTTGTTTGCGTACGATGCGAGAGAAGGCTGAGCTCTTTTTATCGGGAGGAGAGCGGGGTTTGTATGGTTTTTTTTACGCCTGCAGCAAAACGTGGGGATTCGTTAAATTTAGAAAGTCGAGACGTGAAGTTAGTGCTCGTGATTGGGTGGTTTTTGTCGCTGTTGGGGAAGGGATGCTGTGTGCACGGGAGAATTTTAGAATCCGCGCGATGGTGAATTCTGATATTGCGCTGGCGCGAGGTTGGATAATATTGACGGAGTGAGAGGATTGTTGAGATTTTGTTGCTGTTTGTTGTTTTGATGACTTTTTTGAGTAATGTGTACTCTTGTTACGATGAGTTATAGTAGGAATTGCTTATGATATTGGTATAATGGCGTGAGTTTACTGTAAAATTACTGTAAAATAATGGACCGTTTAGGATTGTATTTGAATAAGTAGTACACCAGTTTTTATTTAAATTATTAATTAATCTAGTAAAGATAAAATATATAATCGAAACCCTGTCAATATATTAAAAGATATCTTAGATTTAAAATATATTATAATCTGTTTTCTCTAAATTCTTACAGAATACTGAGATCAAAGTACTATTTGAGCAAATCAATAAAAGGTTTAATATTCTTGTCAAACTAAGACTAGTCCAGTAATTGAAAGTTAATATTGACTCTTACTTACACAGAGTCTAAACTACCTTAAAAACAGAAGAACATTGATTTTATTTTATTTTACTTTACGTTAGATTTTATTTTACGCAAAAGAAAGATAAATATGAATTTAAATATTCTCGAATACCTGATGTGACATGCTGAATATTATAATACTCAGCATGATTGATCTGATTTGCACTTGTTGATAAATGTTTCAAATGGATAGCCCCTTTTGTTGGACAAACTCCAATAGAATGAGAAGTTTAAAAAAATATGTAAATATACATAACGATAATGAATAAAAACAGCAAAGTATCTTCTGCGACTGATACAACAAGAAGTTATACTTCTTTATTTATTTAAGTGAAACGTAAAATTTTGAAATCAAGTTTATTTTTGAATAATAATGAAACTAAAAATATATATTTTATGAAATAAATCTACCGTAAATTATAGAAACAAATAACCATTGTAGATAGCTATTTTTCGTGGAAAATAACTCCAACAATAAGAATAAACATATTTATTCATTGTCAACATTCAAAATTGTATTCTATTCTTATGAAGAGTGTATTTTGAAAATATCATTTTTCACGTTTTTCAGGTAGATACACTCGTCTGCTGGGATTTCACAAGCAGCTGAAGGAAGTCGAAGGCAATTGGCATCTTTGAAAGTCACGACGCGCCGCGAGCTCCCGGTGAGGTATGCATTTTTCCCTGTGAATACGAATTTTTCATTATATCAAAATAAAAATGTTGTAAATGAAAATTGGAATTTAAAAATATAAAGCTGAATTATGGATACTGTTATTATTGAATTAAAAATAATATTTCAATTACGCATTGTATAATGATTTATTAGCAAAGGTGGTTTGCAATTAAAATAATAATTAAAAAGAAGAGGATGTATAATATATGATTGGAAATTTCGTCATTACAATTATTTTTGCCTTGTTGTTTTATGCCAGATAAATCCTAAATAAATATGTTACTTGAAGAATAATGTACAATTACGTAAGCATCGTTTGTTAGCTATGAAAACAGTAAGCCATTGTTCGTGTTCATAAAATTGAATGTTCTACAACATTCAGAGAAAAATTTTAACTGCATTGTATCTGTATTTATTTTTCATAAGACGAATGTACTACATATAGCATATTATATATTCAATATTCAACAAAGTTAAAAATTAATATAAACAAAGAACGTTATTCAACAGCTTATTACAAAAAAATCATTATTTGATGCATTAATTATTTACACATCACTTCACATCAATTTGAATTTTCAATTTTTTACGCATGTTTATATGAAATTCAAATCAAGTATATTATTCAGGAAAAAGCATTTCTCTTTATGCGTGCATATGTATATGAAGCATGCTTGATTCTATCTATGACGACTAAATTAAACTGAGGAATTTAATATTTGCCAAGTACTTACAGACCAAAGAAGTCTCTAGAAATAACTATGGTGTCGAGCACTTGCGATCGAAATTTGATTATCTCGAGTAAATTAATTTTTTAATTATTTAAAAAGATACATTATACCATCCACTATTTAATAAAGTTTAACTGCTGAATTCATTTTTTCATCAGCCTTCACTATTTTATTTTTACTGTCTCGTGTTTAATATCTAATGTGCATTCATACAATTTTAAAATACAGAATCAGAAGAAACTGTTTATTATTTCTTTCATAGTTAATTATCAACTATAATATATCAAGTAGCAAAAGTTATATAAAATTTTTCTATACGTTTATTTTGAGGCATTATTTTGTAAAATTATAAAAACTTTTCTCAGAAAAAACGGTCAGAATTTTATCCTAGAATGAAAAAGTAAATTAAAAGAATAAAACTTACTTACTTATTTTGTAAATCAAGTTTTTTGAATCATAACAAATTTGTCAAGAGAAGCATATTTTCACTATTTTTGTACCCTCAAACTAAAATATAAACAACTAGAATTTTAAAAATTACATTGGTCTTTCAAGAGATTATCTCGATTCAATTACAATATAACACAGTTGATACAATTATCAAATTAAAATTTCAATAAATTAAACAACTAAAAAGAAATATAGAGTGAAAAGTAAAATAAAAAATTGTATTAATCTTGTTGGATAGCCGGGCGGCTCCGTGGTCGTCGTCGTGGCTCGACGCACGGATGGAACGGGCCCGTGATGGAGAACGCGACGCAGCTCGGCGAGGACGCGACCCCCGAGCGTAGCTGGCCCCTCACCAATCGCACGCAGCTCGACGCTGTTCCCGATGAGTACCTGCCTGGTTGGATTGACCTCGTGCTCGCTGTCTTCTTCTCTATTCTCATCGTCATCACTATTGTAAGAATCTGACGTATACGACATATTGTTTTTTATTGGGTTTGAGTGAGAGTAACGATGTAGTATAAGTGTTTACGAATGAAAGTATACGAAAATTTATAATACTCGGGTTTGTCAGCGAGAAGAAATAAAAGGGAAAATTAAGACTTCGAGAGTCTTTGCAATCAACTCTACTCGCAAGTAAAACTTGATTGTAGAAAAAGGTATGAACGTAAAATGCGTTCGAATAAAATAGGTAAAGTATAAAGGGTCTTATTCGCAAATAAGACAACTAAGTACAGGCAATGTAACTGTAGACAATAAATGTAGGCAAAGTATCGGCAATAAGGCAAAGTATAGGCAAAAATAGATAGGGGCAAAGTAATGTGACGAACAGAGAATACTTTTGAGTGAGTTTATTAGTGATTTAATAAGAAATCGAGATTTTTTTATATATTCCCGCGTTTATGAGTTTATTAATAGCGATCAAACGAGTAAATATTTCAATCTCTGTAATTATACGTGTCTTTACAAACTAGAGTTTGTATTAACTTTGAATTTGTCAGGATAACACCACCTTTACTATGTAAAGGAAATATAGAGAAATCTAAGATATATGCACATATTTTGCTTAGACCTTTATCTCTCTATATCTTCGAGCGGAGGGCTCTTAAGTTGAACGTAGGCTGAACTTTTTCCTTTCCCAAGGAAGGTAGAAATATGGAAAAGAAACAATATGATTAATTTCTTTATATTTATTAATTACCTCTTCCTTTATATTTTTGACGGGCCTTTCTGGTGATGAAAAACCGTGGATGTACAATATATGTTTTCGTACTTTTTACAATTAATTTTTATTATAAGTTCCTTGATTATTTTCGTCATTACAATCGACTATAATTCTAATAAACTCTCTAACGCGGCGTATAGCGGTCCTCGTTTCTCAAGCGTCGGCACCTGGCACAGACGAGTGGCAGTCTCCACCAGAGACTGTAGAACTGAGCGATGATTGACTTGCGCCTTTGCTATTTAAAGGAAAAAATTAGGTGATCTCCCTCCTACTCTTGACGAAAATTACACAGTTATCGGTGTAGTTAATATGGTTGATGCAATTATCAATCTTTACATTAGGTAAGATTTCGAACCGGAAACGCGTGACAAGCAGTTTGCGATTTTAAGACTAGAGACGAATGTTCTACTTTATTATGCTACTACTTGATCTTCGCGTACATTACATATGAGAATAGCATTACCCTTTCGGTGATCGCGTGAACTCTGTGTTTATAAGAGATATGATGGCGGTGATTTTGGCATTTAACTAGATTTCTCGAGTGTCTGTGTGTGTTTGCGCTACGGATGCTACGGAAATGTGCTACCTTTGTGTGGTTACTAGCAGACAGACTAAAGCAGCGGATGTTCTCATCCTACTCGTCGACGATGTATGCTCTGAAGTCCAGGTGTTGCTTATCTTATGCTGGCGTGATTAATTCATACCGCTTATCTACTGCGCGATCCCTACCTGCTGCTTTGATTTCATAGATATAAGTTTTTATGTGAATTTTTGTTGTCATTTTAATTATTAAATTTTTCCACAAATACTCATAGGAGTATTTTTCATTGAAGGCTGCTCATCGGTGCTTGGCATCTGGCGGCTCGCTCGGATACTACAATCCCGAACAATAACTAATGGTGAAAGTTAAAGAGTTTTTTGTAAATAAAAATTTTATTGTATATTACAGATTTGAAAATAGTTTCTCAAAATGATCACTACCATGAATAATTCACTCATAAATTTACGAGAAATCTGTAAAAATAGCTAGATTATTAAGAAGTATATTCGCTCTGCAATATAATTAACCTTGATTTAGCGTGTCCTTGAAGTAGATTACAACCTTAATAATTACTACCGCAATTTAAAGTACAAGAGAACCACTTCTCTTTCGAAATCCTGTATTCACCGTTTAAAATATTCAACTTTCAATTCCCCCTCTTTCAGCAGCGCAAAAAAAAGGGAAAAACAAAAACCAATCTTCGTCAAATGCCAATGTATACAAAGATAGAACCAGGAGAATACTATTCCCGCTGAATTCTCTCTCATATATACTCATCCAATGCACTATAGATATTGAATAAGCAAAAAAAAATAATTTTTTTTTTAAACATACCACGTAACAAACAAAAACTATTGCCATTATATGACCCCTTTATCCATCAAATCTGTATATTCACTTACCACGCAACTTATATACACGTGTATTCAATCCTTCCTGAAATCAGTATCGAATTAACAACGTTCAGGAGTTGCGCGCCAATTCCTCTCCCAGCTCACCGCAGTTTCCCCATGCAGTTCGCGGGGCGGGAGGGAGGGTGGGTTAGTTAACCGTGGCAGGCCACAACTGGCGTGCAAGCGTGCAAGCGTGCCCGCGGCCACATTCGACAGTTTCTGGCCAATCAGCCAATCTAAATGTAACACCTGCCCGTTCAATTTCTACTCGCGCATCGTGGCCATCCTCAGTACAGTTACGCGATGTGCACCGCCATGTGTATGTGTACATGTATATTTATATATAGGTAAACGCGATGGAAATTCTCAAGATTTGCGCATCCGCGGTATACACGTATATAGATATATGTAGAAGCAGCGTGGCTTTGCCAAGAAATTACTTAGCCTTCGGTCGTGGTTGCGTTTGACGTTGGACTTGAAAGCCATTAAGCTTTGTTAATTATGTATTGATCGGTTGGGAGAGGAGAGGGAATCGTGATAGATATCACAGTCTGATGGATGAGCAAGTATATATATACCATATACGCGCATTGTTGTTGTTGGTTTCTCGGATTGTGCTGCATACCTCGATGGTGTATATAGGAAAGTAAAAGTCCTGGTAATATTGTTCATGGGAGTATAAAATAAAGAGCGTGCTACGAGAAAATTCAATTTTTTCTATTAAACATCAATAAAATATGACAAATTCTCTGCGTGCCAATAAAAAAATTTGTCAAGTGTAAGCAAAAATGTTGAAATTTCAATTTTACAACATCAAAGGTTTTCGTTTTAAAAGAAATTTTTTATTTTTCGAAATTTCAATAAAAGTTTTACATGTATGACAAATACAAATTCAATATAAAAATCCCAAATTTTACAAAAGATTTTTTTCATTTAGAAACCTCGAGAAATATACTAAAAGACCTCAAAAAGTTTTGTCCACAAGCACTGTTCTTTAATCAAACCAAACATCTTTAAAAAAAAAACAAGAAAAAACTAGAACATCCACCCACACAGACAGACTACGCAGCCAACGAACAAAAGCGAAGCGTGAGCTTTAATAACGCAAACAAAGCAAATTAAGGCTCTTTTCCGCGACATTTCTCCCTTGCAACTAACGCGTCCCAAGCTCCCGGGAGCGCGTCACACTTGTACATTACCTTCGAGAAGCCCGGACTCAGTTCAGTTTCCCATTGTAACGTCCGTTTCTTTTCTCTCTTCTTGTTGTTGTTTTTTTTTCTATACCTCTCTTCGCACTGTAGTCGACGACTTCTTCTTCACCGTGGAAAATGAAAGTATGATAAATACGCGCGGGGAATACACGAGAGCTTTTGTTCGCGAATTTTCAGGTTTCAGAAGCGCTTGCGCGGGACTGCCTCTACGCGAGCGTAACTGAGTCTCTTGACGCGCGGGAGGTGGAATGCGCAGGTTTCACGCAACGCCAAGTTCTACGATCGCGAGGCACAAAGGGACACAACGACGAGGCGAGTTACGCGTTGGTATGTTTTCTCGCTTTGTTTTCGGGAACGCGTGTCTGGCTGATTAATCCGGGGAATATTTAAGGGAATGTTTTTGAGGGTGGTTCAAAGTTGTAGATGGTCGTGTGTAAACTTTTAAATTTATGTTATTTCTTATTTGTAATTGTAGATGATATGATTTTTTTGGTGTTTATTGTAAATGAACGAAAAGTGGTTTATTATAGTATAAGAGATTACAAGCTAAACTATCTCCTAATAGTAAAAGATTGTTTATAAAGTGTTCGAATTTTTTCAAGCAATAAATGTGACAGTACATGAAAGAGTATTTAATTTTGCAAGTTGATTAGCTTCATTTACATTACTGTAAATTACAAATTTTTATTTGTAAACAATCATCTTTACAAGTTATGAGTGACCACAAATATCCATTATATTTCGCCTAGGAATATTATATTTCATTAGCATTGTGAATTATGAAACAAGTTGCATTATTCAAATTCTACCTGAAATATCACAGTTGCTTCTCGATTATGAGCATTTGATAGCATTAACTGAATAGCAAAGCTTATTGTTCAATAGCAATTCGATGCTTAGCGCTCGAATTATTTAGATCGAATATCCGAATACCCAGTAGTGGAGAGCTTTCGACGAAATATTCCTGCCTTATCCGAGCATCTTGACGATCCTCGGTTTATCTCATCTGGTTACTCTCTAATACTCTACACTGTATTAACCTCAGAAATATATCTTTTCTCCTTTCCATCAACAACCAAAAGAACACTTGGTTATTCGGAACCCAAAATTTCTGAAATTTCATCCATACCATTTACAAACCTACACATATATATATACACGTTCATCTAGATTCGATTATTATTCTCCGCAGGTGGGCAACACACTAGTCATCGCGGCTGTGATCACGACGCGTCGGCTACGCTCCGTCACCAATTGCTTCGTGTCGAGCCTCGCCGCGGCGGATCTCCTCGTTGGCCTCGCCGTCATGCCGCCGGCTGTGCTATTGCAGGTACGCTAATTAGACGTAAGAGAGGTAGTAGTAGTAGTAGTAGTAGAGGAAGAGGAGAAGGGGATGAGAGTAACATTCCAGGCATATTCGGAGCGATTCGATTGTGATTGCGATCGTGGAGAGAGAGAGAGAGGGAGAGAGAGAGAGAGTGCTCTGCTCGACCGCGATTACGTGGCGGCTGCCTTACATCGCTCGTGGTCGGGGAGATGGATGGTGGTTTCGAGTGCCGTGGATGTTCCTTGCTTGTGGACAGAGGTATAGATTGTACGGAGTATCGGATTGCTGGGAAGAGGAGGAAGAGGTGAAGGTGCGTGATGGGTTGCGAGAGGGGAAATGTTATTGGTTTTTACGTGAGGTGTGGTGTAAGAGGGTAGGCAGAAAAGTAATGGATCTGATTTTAATTGTATAGAAAGCGTTTTTGCGTGAAATTGTTTATAGTGATGAAAATAATTTATGATGAATGTATTATCATTGTAAGAAAAAACCTTGAGAGCGATATATTAAGAGTATTGTTTCACACGACTTTCTTGGTGTCATATCTTGCCAGTCTGGAAATTATAAGAGTTTTTATTTCTGGTGCATTGTTGCCTCTTACAAGAATACTAAAAAGTCATATGGTCCTACGTATTGTCATTGTTACGAAAGTCTTTGAGTGACTTATGTGTCGAACATTAGGAACCAAAAGCTTAGAACAAAAAACTTATTCTACTGTGTTTTGATAAAGAAACATTTTATGAAAATTAGAATATGCTATTTTAATAATGCTAATCAATTTTAATTAGAATATATTTTAATATGCGAACTCTCATTATTTTAGACAATTAATATTCTATTAATATGAATTTGCTATTAAATTAAAAATAAACCAAATATATATGAAATTCTTGGATAAATAATTAAATCGGATTTAGAGGTAAAAATATAATTGAGAAATAATCTAATCTACCGCTATAATAAAAATATTTTTCTTGTAAATAATACTTTTATTGTACATAATAATAATAAAAGTACGATTCTCATTTTACCTCCCATTTGTGAATGAATTAACCAGGAGTGACAATGGCATTTATCTATCATAAAACAAATTTCCATAATCCGTTTTATTCTATGATTTAGCGCTCGAATGAAAAATTTGATTTGCGCAGAATAATAAGTTTGGCAAAACAATATATTATTATTACTACCCTCAAGATAAATTGCATCTTGTACGTAGAAATAAAATTTGAATTTAGAACATTTCGTCAACTGTCGCGTACCGTGTGACTGTAAAAAATCCGACTTTCACTCACGAGTATTATACATATACGAGAAATATCGCATATTGCGCCCGGGGCGCGTAACCCGTTTGTCGAGTGTCTTTAGTCTCTGAGACGAGAGAGAGAGAGAGACTTTACGTTATCAAAGACGTCAAGGAGTGACGCAAAACGTTGAGAGAACGAGGCATATAGAAAGCGAGAGAGGGAGGGAACAGCGTACACTGAGAGTTTCGCACCCGTTTGTCGCGGAGCCGATTCAATTAACGCTTGGTAATTGTTTATCCTCGATGACCATCGACCAGGAGTAGTGGACAGTGCATAGTGACTTTGGAAGATCGTCTTTGCTAAGTTTGGAATTTTCGAAGCAGCGTGCGGACACTCCTGCTAAGTTCGCGCCGCAAGCAAATTGTTCTGACATTATATTAAAATTGTGTAGCAAGTTGGCCCAGAGAATTCAATGTTTCGGGAGACTTATAAATTAAGTAGACTTATGACTTTGATAGTGGTTGACACAACGTTGATTGTTGTTGTTTACGAATGAACGTATATGAAAATTTATATTGTTAGGGGTTGTCAGCGAGAAAAAAAAGGGAAAATTAAGACTTCGAGAGTCTGTGCAATCAACTCTACTCGCAAGTAAAAGTTGATTGCAGAAAAAGGTATGAATGTAAAATGCGTTCGAATAAATAGGTAAAGTATAAAATGTCTTATTCACAAAATAGGTAATAATACAAAGTATAGGCATAACCGATAGGTGTAAAGTAATAAAGCATGTGCATAAAGCACCTATAGCGAGTGAGTGCCGCAGGCCTCTATATGTATACTCATCATTCTTTTTAATGCCCCATTCAATTTGTTTGACTAATTCTTAAGTAAATGGTTTATACAATATGATTTCTAGATAGTAAAAATAGCGTATTAAAGTTTCATTGTTTCAGTCATTCAATAAGAACAAGTAGTTAAATAATGAAGGTAAATGGAAGAACACATACCATACGTTAGCTTTAGTTAGTGAAAATTAAAAAATAAATAGTCATTTATTTGATTTGTACAATAAGTGGATTTACAGTTTTCTATATTTAAATAAAATGAAGAAGCTTTTTCGTGTCGAAAATTTGATTTACTATATTTCGTTAAGCTTAAATCTGCCATCTCTTTTATTAAAATGTTCCTGTATGCGGCTAATTCATTATCACGTATGTATTTAAAATAATTCCCGCTTTTTGCATTTCTACTGAATAACTTTTCATTTCCTTACGTTTAATATGCTTATATGTGACTAAAATTTGACAATGTTATATATAATACTGTTGTTAATGTCAAATATTATACGAATGCATCTTTATCTATATATATACTGATACTACTGAAATTATGTAAACACTCATAGGTTTCCAATAAGTATTACACTTGCAAAATACTTTTCTTCTTAAACTGCAAAAAGCATTCCTAAACACAGATTATTTGTGATTGAAGACCTACATATACTTGGCATTGATAAGTTTAAACTGCGAACAAACAGAAAATCCGAACGTTATATAGTAAAAAAAGAAAAACTAACTTTCCTTATATATCCATATACGAATCAACCCTGACACTTCAAGGTGAAACAAAATATGCTTTTCACTAAAAAAAATTCTACCCCTCTCGTGCTCCCTGTAACAGCATTTTCCCTCAGCATACGCAAAGCCTGTCAAAAGAAAACACGTCTCCATTAACATCATCTCTCTCTCTCCTCAAGATGATTTCCTGCGCTCGCTTGTCGTCGCGACTGAATTTCCAAGTCTCTTGGTGGCGGCGGCGGCATACCTTGACGCCTCGTTTTCGCCGGAAATGACGCGTGTTCCGGCTTTTCGCTTTGAGGTGGCTGCGGCGGCAGCAGCGGCGCTCGTTTAATCTCGTAAAAATGTATGCGCAACGCGGGCCAGCTGCGTCAAGCGATGTTTCTCCCTCCCTCTCTTCCTTTTTTTTCTCTCTCGTTCTCTGTCTAGTCACATAGTACGATGTTCCTTTTCCCTGCTGTGAATTCTCTTCTTTACTTTTAACCGTGGTGGGATTGACGACGGACGCGTGGGTGGAGTATGCGCATGCTAATGGCGGTACGTACATTTCCTTTTCTACGCGGTAGGTAAATAGCTACAGCATAATGAAATAAAAGGTTATCTCGTGGCTTCATTTTATTTCCTGGTGTATTAGGCTGATCAAGGATAGTTTGTGGAAGAGCACCTTGTATTTTCTTTATGATAAATAGTTGGGTGAAATTTCTCGGAAGAAAATGCAAATTTAACGAAGCTTCGGTGCGTTGCGCGTTCATGGTTTTTTCCCTGTATTTTCAGAGACAACAGAATTTTTCTAATCTTAAAAATTTAGCGTAAAAAATTAATCATTTATTACATTACAACTTCAAGTAATATTTTTATTTTGATTCTTGAAACTAAAATATGTATTTTCACCAAAGAATTTCGACTTAAAATAAGACAATTTTCTACCCGGAGCATTGCAGCGATCTCAACCTTCGGCCACATTTACCTCTGAAAAAGGGAAGATAAAAGAAGATAGCCAGCTCATGCTTACGCGCAGGATGACACGTCGCGGGATGCAAGCGGAATTAGCTCGGAACGCTGAATCACTCTTAAGGTTTGACTCGCTCGGGGCAGACGCTGAAGGTGTCGCGCGGATTATCCGGGATTAGAGGTGGGTTGTCTAGCGGTTGAGTGCTGGTATAGTAGTAACACTGAGAATTCGTCGCAGGTCTGACACGTTTTACCTCTGTTAATTTATACATCCGAACGATGAACAATTAAATAATTGGATTACACGTGGCTGTGGTTTCTTATTGGAAACATTTTTTTTTTTATAAAACGAAAATGATGTTTATACCTTTGTATCCAGCAATGTTGCGAAGTGAATTGCACCACGACCTCGGCGAAAAAGCAATAAAGATTTGTCACTGCTGACGTAAAAAAGCCTGCGTTGCTGCTTTTTCTCAAAGCTCGCTGTAAATATCAAAAGTGAAGCGTCGGTTTTCTCTCCCTCTCTCTCTTTCTCCTTCTCTTGTAATTTACGGACACCCGTAAAATTCTCGTCCTAAATGCGCCCGAGCGGGGGACAGACGCAACGCATTCTGTTGCCGCGGAGTGTAAGCTCTTTGCATAAATTGCTCCGTAGCAGACAGAAAGAGAGAAGAGAGAGAGAGAGAGCTGTTTCACTCTTTGACTTGCTTCGGCGTAATTTCACCTAAAAATCTGTTCGGTCGTGTCTTTTCAGTATTTTTTTCCTTCCTCTTGTCTTTGATGATACGTATAGTCTCACCTCTATGCCGGAGTCCTTCGGCGTCTTTTTTGGTCGTTATGACGCGAGTGCAGTATTTTTTGTAGTACGGAATATGACGGAAAGCGTTGTTAAAGTTTAGAAAAAAAGAAGTTACGAAATTTTTTGCAAGAATTTCGAGAAGATATAAGATAAAAGTAATTTCCTTGAGGATTAGTAGAAACTTTCAAATCTTGAATTTTTAATTTACGACTTTAATGCAAATGTTGGTACTCGTAAAAAGCATTTGAAGAACTTTATCTTCTGAAATGTTAAATATTTAAGTATCTTGGAAAAGAAACTGGCAGGTATAAAGAAATGCAGTGTTCAAATAGTATTGCAAGGGAGTCAGGAATGTTTCATTAGCTGGTAAAAAAAAATTCTTTAGATAATTATTTGGATTCTAAAGAAAAATGTTAATTAACGTTAAATAACTACGCTTTGTATTTACGTAATTAAAGATAAACTTGCTCGTATACTTCTTTTTGGCTTCTTTTTTTAATAAAAGGTAGAATAAATTTCTTGTGGAAAATCGAGTAGTACTAATAAAGAAGCGAATAATTTAGTTTTTTGAAATTGTTTTCAGTATCGAAGATAAGTAATGGTAGCAAATTAAAAATAGTTAAAAATAACACACACCCGCGAAACTGTTCTCATTACCGAGACATTGCAGCAACATGCACATTCTGATGGAAGGCTCGAATAAGTGGTACAAATCGATAAAGGTCAGCCATCGAAAGAGAGAGAGAGAGAGAGTGACCACTACTACTTCGCTAATCAATCACACTGCGGCAACTTTGGCGACAACAGGGTTTTCCTCTTTCGCTTCGTCGCATCGAAAGTAGCCTCTACTCGAGCAAAACAAATCCCGAAAATATATAATTCATAAGGCCGTGAAAAATTTCCTGAGCGAAAGTTTTAAAAGTGAATTCGGATATCTTCGAAAAGGAAGTCTCTTTCTCTCCTACTCTCTTTCCTCCCGGTGGTATTCCATCTGATGCGTACACTTACGCGCATTAAATCAGCTATCTAAACTGTGAGTCTTTGTTATCCAAGGGACAGATAGAGAGAGAGAGAGGAAGAAAGTTTCTGCCGCTATACTCACTCGACTTTTTTCCACGCGACTCGGAAATTTTTCGGCCACTTTGAGAGTCTGGTAGATACTGGAAGCGTAAGGCTGCTTTCCTTCCTCTAGATGGAGGTCCTTTGTTCTTGCTCGCGCGCGCATCTGTTTCCTCTTCCGGATCCGCTTGGCTGGACATTGTTGACGTAACTGGAGGGAAGAGAGGGAGAGAACGGAAAGTGGAATTTCCAAAGGAGTCTCGACTGCTTTTCGCAATGATTGCGATTCGGATTAACTTGGGAATTTAATGCCGAATATTGATATTCGCTCGATTAAAATTATTCCTGGAAAATTGAGGATTACTTTAGTATTATTCTGTTTTTTTTTTGCAAAACTAAATTTTTAAGTGAAAAATACTTATTGCAATAATAAAGTCAAATGTATTTTTTGTAAACAATTCAGTTTGTAATTTAGGAATACTATTGTCGAAAATGATAATTCGTTTCTAAAGAAATACACATGCAAGGCTATATATACGAGACAATACAGAACCGAATGTTTGCGAATTTCTGACCGCATCTCACATCTTACTACTTATTCCGCCAATAAATTCATCCATACAGTTACGTTTTCATGTCATACATTGCATGATTTATCACTGCGTATTTTCATGCTGATTTTGTAAAAGAACTGTACATCTACGAAAGGATTGTATGCGTAAGCAACAAATTTGATTTATAGTATCTTTTGTAAGCGCACAAAGTGTTTAAAGTCATTTCATTCATTCTTCTTTATTTTTTATTTTATATTAATGACTCTACGGCCTGCTATAGTATTTTTTATTATTCCGAGTTTATATTTTCAACGAGAACCTTTTTATTATTTCTTAGAGACTAATAAAATTTTTATAGAAAGAAAATTCGTTGAATGTATTGAAATAAAGTACGATATATATTCTGATTAAAATATGAGAGAATAAATAAAAATTTAATTGAGACATATTACTTAGTACCGTACGTTATATTAAAAGAATATAGTCTAAAAAATTTAACGCTTTAGGCAAAAGGGTATAAATTCAGTTTTTATGCTGCTTTGCCACTTGTGAAACTGAAACGCGCCAACATTTTATATTGCTCTATAAATAAAATATACTGTAGAATATCATTTAATATTGATAGAGTAGAATCGCTCGAGTACCTCGTCATATTTTTCCCTATCAAATTTTACTTTCAATCCAATACACCGCTTTATCATCAAAAAATTTTAACCAACAGCATAATTTAAATATAAAAAAAGCAAACATAAAGTACTTTGATATTTCGATAAGATAAAAAGAAAGCAGTCCCATCCCTCTATACTTAACCCGAAAAAATTAAATGAACCTTGAAAGAATCTTAAATCACCGTTACCCACTCAGCGATATCATCTCGCTTCCACCTACACAGGCGCGCTCTCAAATGTATCCCACTCCAGGCCGATTAAGAATTAACCCAGCCATAAACCCTGGCATATCCGATAACCCTCGTCTCCTTCGCTATGGACACGTGTACGTTTATTTTCGTTCATCCGCGTCTCCGAGGATAGAAAGAAAGGAAGTAGCTCTCGTAAAGGAACCAAGAACAAAATATAGTTACAACGTAGTAGAAGAAAAAAAAGTGGGCGAACCGCCGGCGGCGGTAGCGGCACTAGTTCATTCAATTTCACCGCACGCTCTCTCTCTCTCTCTCTTGGCATTCGAGGATACAATTATGCTCCCTTTGCTGCAACAGCACCGAGGCGTCGCGGCTCTCGCTTTGACTCATTTACATGACTTCCTTTCTTCGCTCGCGCGCTTTTGACGCTGGCCAGCTGCAAATGGCTTTTGTTTCGCTTAATTTACTTCTCGCGCGTAGAGAAAGAGAGAAAGAGCCGCGCGCACGGGATTAGCCCGAGCTGCTGTGTAGTGTCGGGTGAGTTACAATTATCATAAAAATTGCAGCCCAAGCGCGCGTACAAAGATATAGGAGTAGCTGAGGGGGGAAAAAAGAAGCCGAGATGTTTCAACTGACGGGTTGCTGTGGGTTTTTTCTATTTTCGTCTGTCCTTGTTTGAAGGTGGTTTGGTTTAATTAGAGAAGTTTATGAGAGTTTTTATTTCAATGAGAGCTATGAATTTGTATAATATGTTGTGAAATTGTGCACTTGATGTTAATGAGCTGACGAGGTGCTGACAGATTTTTGGAAAATTTTATCATGTATATATGGTTTTTTTTATCTTGTAATAGAAATTCATTGGGGAGCTTTATCTTTCTCTAGATTATGATAGTTCAAAATTGACTGAAAAAAGTGTAATCGTAAAATACGCTGGAGTTTTACGTTTGTTGTAAAATAACCGAATATCGAAAACCTCCTTCTTCTCATATTCTCCTTTACAAAACCTCATCGCTAAAGGCAAAGATGTGTTTTGTATCTTGATCGTTTTGAACAAATCCAAAATTTCGTTTCGCTATACAATCACACGAACTTGACGAAGACTACATCAACTTGAAATCCACCGAGACCGTCATCACCATAGACACGTGTCTCGCATCGGCCTGCGGTACAAGGAGAAGGAGCCTAAGTGACGACGACGGGTGGGCCAGTATAATATGATAGAGGGTCAGATGTGTTATCGTCGTTCGACATAATTTACGTCGTCGTCATGTATCATCAAGTAGCTTGTTACGAGCGTCTTGAAGAAGCTTCGTTCCGCCCGTGGTTATTACATATCCCTTTGGTCTTGTAACTAGTAATACGACATTATTTCCTACTCGTTATCGAGCTCATTTCGTAACAATACAAATTAAATCAAAATTTCCGATTATTTTCTCTTTTTGTCCAAACAAGTCAACGGTAGCTGGTACAGACGCTTGCGCACTTTGCAGAACAACTTTTTCGAAAGATTCGTTTAAAATATTCATTATAGCAGAGACATATATATATCATTTCACTTACACGGCGAGTAAGCACGTTTATCATATACTTCTTTCACGAAGCGCAACGAAGCCCACAATATCATCTCCGGAGCACGTACAATCTGAAAGTATCTCAGGAGAGGGGGGGGGGGGGGGGCTGCTTTCGTGAAGAGTATTAGGTGCACTTTAATTTCAAAAATAGAAAAAAATAGAACGACCTATTTTCGATGCGCGACGCGCCCGGGCTTACATCATTGGAGAGAAAGAGAGTGACGAGAGAAAGGATGAGTGTAAACTCGACGGTTTTGTGGCAAAAGTATCCTACTTAATGATGTAAGTTTATAACAGCTGGAGGTACAAAAAGTAGGTCATATAACTCGTCTACCCCCTCTCCCCCTTTCCAACCACGTGTTATCTAAGACGCGTATGTTTGTTTCTGTATTTTTTCCTTTTTACTCTCGTTTTCGAGTGGATGCCTGCTTTTGACAAAACTAATTGGGCGCAAAAATAATGATCCGTTGTAAATGTATATGTACCGTTTGATAATATGTCGTTCGTGCGAATGAGATTTTGGATTAATGCTTCCGAAATTTGTTTACCGTTGACGTCAATCGCAGGACAATAATTTAATTTGGTATCCTCGCGATAATACAAATGTATTTCCTAAATTGATTTTAGTTAATTGAATGCAATCGCTATACGTGCGCGAACGGCACGGCCGCAGGATGAAATATGTGAAACATTGCTAAAGAGATAAGGAAAGTTAAAACTCTGCACGTGAAAATGTATTTTATCGTTGATCAGTGCGCATTAATGCAAAGTCAACTAATTGAAATTCAATTCGGTACTCATTGATTTTCATTGGCTCGCCGTTGGAGGTTTGCTTATGATAAAATGTTGCAAGTCGGTTCGTTATTAGTCCAAGATAAAACTGGGCAATTAAATTACATTTTAAGCTTGCTAAATTATGCAATGTTTTTGCTAATTCATTATTTCAGGTTTATATAGATTCTTGGCGAGCATATTACAATGTTAATTACCAATTTTGAAAATTAACTTTTGGTATTATGTCTTCATTTGCCATTTGAATATTTTATTACAGAAGAATTATCATTAGTTTAAAGAAAGATTAAAAATATTTAACTAAACAATAAAAATGTTTATATTTTGATGCCTCGACAAAAGAACAGTTACAAATAATTATAAACATTTCCACACTTAAAGCAAAGTAATTTATATGCTTCACAAACTTTACACTTGGGTTTTCACATACCTCACGAACGAGTTCACATTGAAAAGTGTGACTTTTGAAAAATGTTTTTGACAACTTTCTTGACGAAGTAAAAAATTTAGTCTATCTAGGTATACATATATTATTTCATGTACATATTCATAAAAATAAAAAAAAATCTCCAAACAACTATAAAACCATAGAAAATATACCTAATAATCATCAAAATAAACAAAATAAATCAATAAACTCACCCTATCATCTTCTTATTGTCCTTATAGATCATTCTCTCATTACTATCCGTATAGGTATATAGGTATTGGCTCTCGACATTTTAATTACCGCGATCTATCAGCCGTAATTACGACTATCGCACGCGCGCGCGAGAAAAAGAAGGAACGCGGTAGAAGAGCGAACTCGAGCGAAACTCTAATTGTCCTGGAGTCGAACGCGCGCGCATTACCATAACACTTAAAAGAAGCGCGCGCGCGCACGTTCGCTCGCTCTCCCGCATATGGGACGCAACTTTTCTCATAACGAGTTCCAACGCGTTAAAACTCTCGTCCATGGATATCGAAACGCGCGCAAGAGCCGGAGCGCGAAAACAGATGCTCGAAAGCGCCTATATTTCTTCCACTTTCCCCAATGTGCCCTTTTTTTCTGTCTTTCTCTCTCTCTCTCTCTCTCTCTCTCTCTCGTACACGCGCGCGATTCGCGGGTTTATGCAAATTCAGGAAGAGAGAGAGAGAGAGAGAGAGAGCTTACCATTGTGCCTGCGCGTGTGGACATACACAGACATATATATATACAAGCTTGAAAATGCAATCGAAGTTGGAAGAGAGGTAGCGGAGATAGCGACTGGTGCGACTGGAAGGGAATGAGTACAAACACGCGCGGCGTGGGGTTAAGTGTATTTTTAGATAAGAGGAGACGCGACGCGTTCGAAATAGTCGGGCACGTATTTGCATTCTGGAGAGCCCAGGCTCTTCTTATCGCTTTCACTGTGTTGCTGTTTTTCTACAATTAGAGCGAGGTTTTCGAAATGCTGAATTTTTGGGGTATGTACCTATAGGGGAGACCCGGCCAAGACGGTATGTCTAAGGAAAATACATCAATAAACAATAAAAAAACAGATTTTTATAAACTAAACATATATTTTTTAAGGCTTTTTAATAATCAAAATGAATGTCAACTACCCAGCAAAAACAATATCAATAAAATTGTTCATAATAACAAAATCAGGTACATATTTTTTGGTAGTTCTCTAAACCAGCCGGGCAAGATGGAACACCATTTTTAATTTTTGCACGAGTCACATATAACCTTATCAGCAGCTATAAATGGTATGCAGCTTTCATGAGCCCACTCTAAACAATACCATTCTGTGAAAAAATTGAATTTATTAAGTTTATGAGTAAAAATATTTGTATTGCACAATAAAAAATACCTCTCGCATAGAAAATCATTACGAGCGAGGTGTTCCATTTTGCCCATGCCGTTTTGCCCGGCACTAATACTTTTCAATATTTGTTAAAAATAACTATGTATTACAATAAATAACTTAATTATAACGATGGATTCTTTAAATATAAATAAAACATAATACTCCTACAAAGTATTAAGTAAGTCGCGCATCTAAAAACAAAAATAAACACGTTTACTTCCGTGGATGAAATCGTAACAATCAGCGCACAAAAGGAATTTCACCGACGTTGTGAAAGCGCTCAGCACGGGCGCCCAAATGACACTGGCATATAATGAAAAATGTTGCTACCTACTAATTCGCACTATTATTAAAGCCCCATCTATTATATTATTCAAGAAAATTGAACGTTTCTTTTGCCCTGGCGTACCGTTTTGCCCGGGTCTCCCCTATACAGGTATAGCTAAGTGTCAAACGATTACTGTGTTTTTAGATAGGAGTAAAGTCAAATACCGTTTTGTTGGATAAATATAACCTCGCATATATTTTGTTCACCTACATATAGCATTTATTAAAACATAGCCTATATCTTATAACCATTCTATATACTAAACCTTCAAAACTACTCATCTCGACAAAAGTCCTGAAGAAAAAAGAAGGGGCGCATCGAGTCCAAGATTAAAGACCTCCGCGCGAACCCGAAAAAAGAATACCCCCCGGCCGCCCCGCTGGAGAGTATAACACATAGCGAGTGAGCCAGAAGGTGTCGAGATAATGACAAAAATCTTAAATTCTTACAGCACGTATAGCCTAACCCTGATATCGGGGTTAAGACATGATACGTATAACGTCCATCGACGAAAAAGAAAGAGAGGGAGAACTACTCAGCTACGTGCAATTTACGCGCGATATTAAAATGCTTTTAGTCTGATTATTTTTGACGCCACGAGCGTGCATGCGAACCCTGCTGTTTTCAACACTTGACACACGAATGGGCATTTTTAAGGTAAGACGGCCGCGTTGAATTATGCTTCGCGTCGACGCCCGAGTATCTTCTCCCCCTTCCTCGTTCTATCTCAGTCTATTTTTAGCCAGAGAAATTACTTGACTTCATGAGAGACTGTGTGTGTGTGTTTTTTCTTCAAGAATGATTTACGTGTGTTTTCGTGAACGAGCTCTATAAGCTACACGGTACAGTGGTTATGAAGGTCTTTATTAGAATTTTGGATGGATATAACGCCTGCGGGATAATTTGAAATTTGTGTTATGAAATACTGAGAATTATTAATAAATACGTATTATAATTTCAGAATGCATGTTCCAGGTAATACGTATAATATATTAAAATTAACTGGAATATGTAATACTGAGAACCAGCGTATGGTTATTATATAAATTGTTTAATGTACGTACCGTGGAAAAGTCGAGTGTAAAGTGAAACATTTGGAGAGTGCCAGTAGGATTTTACGATACATCAACGTCCAAAATAACACTGAACTTGAGCGTTTTCTTCTGTAAGGGAAAAGCGTATTTATTATTCAAACGAATTCAACTCCGAATATGCCAAGGGAATGATGTATGTTCAATACTCTTTATATATATTATACAGAATTTTCATAATACCGCATACCATATATATATTCATACTAATATATATCTTTTACATTTTGCGTAACAGTTCACCAATGTAATTCCTTATCTTCCCAACCTATGTACGTATATATGCACAAAATCCCAACGTCACCTACCCCAAGAACACCCACTGCAAGCTTACCCCACTCTATATTAAACTTCCTCACTCATCGCACTTCCATCAAAATAATTCTGTATTCATCAACCGCACCTGACCCTTCGTCACGCTACCAAATAAGCTTCCCTCTATCGACCCTCATCTTCGGGGGGGGGGGGCG
>JAWWEQ010000055.1:26460662-26509604 GCA_035583055.1 Torymus tubicola
TCTCCCCCCCCCCCCCCCCTACTACTACTACTATTACTACTACTACAACCACAAACTAAACTCTATCTCTTTTCCGATGGCGCTCTCCTCTCTAACATAGCTGAACGGTGGCACGTGGGAGCTAGGCGAGGCACTCTGCGACTCCTGGGTCTCGCTGGACGTTCTTCTCTGCACCGCTAGCATCCTCTCGCTCTGTGCCATATCCATAGACAGGTAAAGGAAACTTCTTCTTCTTCTTCTTCTTAGCTATATACGTGGTCCTCTTCTCCCTCTCCCTTATATGGCAATCGAGTCACGCGCTGCTTGGAACGAGCTGATTATGCTGCGACGTGCTCTTTCTCTCCTGTGTATGTCTATGTATATATATGCACATATAGGAGGTATAAGGCTGGAGGGTATAAAGAAGCAACGGTGCTGCATATGCGTGTGGCTTTTATATGAGTTTTTGCAGCTTGTTTTTGTTTTGTCGAGAGGATGAAGAGAAAGAGAGAGAACGTGTGTGTGTGTGTACGCGACTGGTTGTGCGACTATACGTGATGTTTGACTTCGAGTTGGAGAATAGTTTTCTCGTTTGGAGGGAGGAATGATGAGAGGAACGAGAGAAGAGAGTTGGTTGACTGGTAATGGGGTTTTTAGTACGAGACGATATACAGTCGCTGACGGAGATTTCAATAAAGAGTTTCGTAAGTAGATCATTCCATGAAATGTTTGTTGTTTCAGGGTACCTGCTGTGTTCTAATGATAAGTTACATTGTTATATAATTTTGGTTAACGCGGTTAATGAAAAAGCTTAATTCAGATAATTATTTTATACTTTTTTAATTTTATGTTTAAATGAAGCTTTGATTTTATGTTTAAAGTTACGCGATAATCGATTAATCAATAAAATTTGACAATAAATTAATTCAAAATAAATGTTTTACTCTCACAAGAAAGAAACACAAGTATAGAGTTATAAGTAGTGTAGAAATACGTGTATCTTCGATGAACAGAAATTGAGAGCAATGCAAGCTACGCTTCAGAAAAGCACGTGTCTACAGGTATCAGTAGATATACCGTGGGGATAGTAAGACAATGCCTTGATGGACTGCTTTGCATCTGTTTACACGCGACATCGAAGCGTAAAATATACCGCGTTGATCACGTTACATCTCAACTCAAGTTCGATCGCGTTTAAGTATACCGATCATGCATACATCCGTGTTTCCTCCATTTACGAAATATATATATAATCAAGTCTCTGTCAAATTGAGAAGTCAAAGAATAGATTTTCTTGAAACTCTCAGGAAATGTTCTGCTACTCATTTCGCATATTCCTATTTTTAGGCACGATCGCCCTGGGAGGGCCTTATATATTCACCAGAGCAAAAATGATGTTTATGGATTATTTCGATGAATTTTAAATAGATCTTAATGAAATTTTGACTAAACATTTGCCTAATTGTAAGGGGGATCCAGTTTCAATTCCAGAGATATCCATCAAAAAAATATAAAAATTCTAGTAAAAATAAAAATCGTGAAAAGTCGAAAAAAATCGATTTTTAAACATGACGTATAAAAAATAAATTTTCAGCACATGTCCAATACATTTATCCGATAAAATATAAGTACTTCCTCAGTAATGCGGTCGTGCCTTTAATGTAAAAACTTCGTTTTTACATAAACCCCCCTAGTTTTTCCGGATTTTTCCTAATTTTTTTAGATTTTTTTTTACCGACAGTTTTGGAGATATCATAAGTTAAAAACTAAATTTTGATCATTTTTTTGCATTTTTCGCCGATTTTCATTAATTTATAACTCCTTAGGGTAACATTTTTCGCAATAAACACAAGAATAGTTTTTCTTTTCTAAAATTTTCTCAGCTTTTCAATAAAAATACTTTTAACACCTTTCAAGAAAATCTATTTTTTAACCTCTCGATTTGACAGCGACTTGACCATATATATTCATTAATTAATACCGTAAAATTTTCGAGGCCAATAATTTATGTATATTACAATACTATCGCAAATCGCTTATCGATAATGACCATATAATATCGCAATCGAGACGCGTCATTACACGCAACACACTCATGTAACGTTGGATAATGACTGCGTCACGGGATAATCTGGTAAAACACTGCAACAAAATAGCAAATTGTTTTCCTTGATTAATCCATTCAATTGATTATAAAAACGATAAATTTCTCCCTCCACTATTCTCTCTTGCGTCCAAATAAACATAATACCGATTATTCAGCATGCTGTGTAATAGCTCGCGCCTATTCCCGTGCGCACGCGCGCGCGCGTCGTTAATAAATCCACAATCGCTGAATAAATTACGCGTGGGAGGGATCGAATTTATTTGCGGCCCTCGGGCGTAATAAAGGAAATGGCCGATAATCGGGTAGGCGCTCGATATTTGATTAAAATCACAGCTCCGGCTACTGATGTATGCGCATGTATATATATATATATATATATTCCGGAATCGTATTATCTATAAATCCTATCAGCGTTCTATGTATATTTATACATACGTATCCGTATACAGTGACTATATAAAATGCACTCACCACACCAGGCGGCGTCTAAGTCAACGGGCAATTATTTATATAATTGACACGCGATAAATCGACCCGGACTGCATCCCTTGCGCAGAATCACAACTATAATGCGAGGGCCTGTGTGTGTGTGTGGTATCCGCATTGACGCGCAACCCGCTCGTTTATATTGATACACGGCGTTATTATAAAGGCATTGAGTGGGTATATATGTATTCTGTATGATTTTCATCTGTTATTCATGCGAATCTATTAGGAATCAAGTGATATCCAATCATTTTTCATTTATTATATATCTATGACAAGTATTGTTATTCTTCTATACATTTTATTTTTTAATATATTTTCGTTGATAACTGTAAATGTTTGTGAAAGAAACAAATAAATACTATTGCCGCATTATTTAACGTATATTTAAACTTTTCAATTCCCGCATTCGGATAAGCATTATTTTTTAATTACGCTTGACAATGTCGCTTCAACCCCGTTGTAATTAATTTTAGTTTTTGCGGGTTTCGATAAAATAGCTTTTCCACCCCCTCGCTCTTAGCCGCTCGGAATGACCTTCCGCATCGACTCCTTTCCTCTCACTCTCTTTCTCCCACCTTCTTCCTCCTTTTCCTATTTAATTCCGGTATTATTGCAGTTTATTGAAGGAGACTTCGGCCCGTAGTCGAGAATTGCTTTAATTTTTTTGCGACTCGATACTGTCGCGCTACTTCCGCTCGAGCTGCTACTGCTTCTGGCTGCAGCTGCTTTTCTGAAATTCTCTCTTATTTGGCTTAGAGCTTTATTAGTACGCGCGCGTAATTTAATTTTGCAATGTTCGTATTATTCATTTTTTAGTGAAAATGTGCGAACAATGATGTAGTCGAAATTCATTTGTTGATTTTAGTTATGTGATTTCATGTCACTTGAATAATCAGTTATATTATAAATTTTATTTTATACTTCCTAAATTACGTTTTGTGTGTATAAAGAATTTTGGTACTTATTATGCTCGAAAATGCATTTTTCGTTTGTCATAAAATGTTTTTGCGTTATACTAAATTCCGTATATTAAAATTAATAAAACAACAACGTAATGGAAATCATATAATATTATGAACCATAAAACATTCTTTATATTAATAATAACAGCTGAGCAAAGTCACATAATAACAAGTAAAATATATTATGAAATATACTTCTATTAAAATTGTCATCGTCAATAACTCACTAGTATGCATAACAACAAAGCTCTATAAAACATAATATGCACTGTATTTCTATTCTTTTAGTTAGTTCTTTTTTAAATAACATTCTGATCGTTTGATAATAATTGTAGATATTTTAAATGGGCATTTTACAACTATTTGAACAAAACATAATAGATCAATCGCTTAAAAATTGATCCCTATATACTACTCCGCTGCCAGGACTATATAATCCATTTTTTATTTTTATATGCTCTGCAGCTTTTCAAATTTCACTGAAATCTGTCAATATGAAAGCGTCGACGCAGAAGGAAAAGAATTTCAATCAAAAATACATATGAAATTCCATGACAAGAATAAATATAAATTTATTACGATTTTCAATCTTGCCAAATGCAACTGATTTCTCGACGTAATGAAATCAATGTCAATATTTCCTACCGAAGAAAATGGTAAACTAAATAAATGCGAAAGAAGTCTCTAAATCGTTGAAGTTTCAAAAGTTTGCTCTTCTTCCTATATCAGTTCACTTTTATTGCTTTTCATTTAGCTAATAAAAACTTGCATGGTCGGATAACGCAATATTTATAGTCTATGTATATTTGTTCAACTAGTTGTATAAAAATTCTGGATATTTTCCATCTTGTTTTGATTTCACTTTTTACGAAGTGTACTCTTGGCTAACAAATAACCATGGTATAGTAAAATTTATTTCATCAGAGTTAGCTAACCAAACACGAATAAAAACTTTAATCTTACACTATTGAACCGTTGGACTATATTGTCAAAACATTTTTAATTTTCTTAAAATTCACAAAAACTTTCCCAATAAAGCATAAAAAGTCTCTGTTACTTTAGCGCTAGCTGATTGATTGCCTGCCTTGATACATGTATTCAGTATGATTAATGTACCTTTTTGTAGCTCAGTTTAACATTTCACATACGTTATATATATACGTATACGATAAAAACTCGATTGCAAAATTCTATTCATCTAACAACATATCCCTCATTAAACCACATACACTTGAAAAAAAAAGAACTAACATTATTCAATTTAACTAACGCAGGTACTTAGCAGTCACTCAACCATTGATCTACTCACGTCGTCGTCGTAGTAAACGTCTTGCTGGCTTGATGATCATTATCGTCTGGATCCTAGCCGGTGCTATCACTTCGCCGCCACTCCTCGGCTGTTTTCCTCGGGCTCGCAACGCCGTGGAAACGGAGAAGAAGTGCTCGTACAACATGGACTCATCGTACGTGATATTCTCAGCGATGGGAAGCTTCTTTCTGCCTATGCTCGTCATGCTCTACGTCTACGGTAGGATATCGTGTGTGATCGCCAAGCGTCATCGTAGTCTTGAGTCGACGGATGCGGTTAGCGCTGGGGATTATCATAAGAACAGCAAGCAGAAGGGACTGCCAAGTACGGAACCGACGAATTATCCAAGGGCACATCGGAGGTCGCAGCGAAGGCATTTTCACGCGGTGAGTTGTCAGTTGGAATAAAATATTGTGGTAGCTTTTTCTGTGGCATACTGGTTATGTAAAATTTAGGTTACTACGGAAAACGTCGATATGTCTGTTGTGCTCAAAGGGACTTGATAAAAAAATAGTGTGTAAATGCGAGAACTTTATATATTTTCAAAATCTATATAGGAAACAAATTTAATTGAAATTAACGTTCGATGTCTGTGAATGAGTTATGCTTTTTTAGGTGCGATATAATAAGGGATGTAAATTAAGATTATATCAAAGTCAATGAATTGCATTATAATAAAAGCTTAATATAAACGTATATATCTTTCTTTTAATAACAATAGAATTTAATATTACAATTGAATAATCATTGTAAGCTTTTATTTGGAATTTCGGTAGAATACCCGCAGTCGACGTAATAGCATCCCATTAACTATTGGAAGCTCGCTTCCAGCCGTATTTACCTACGCGTATTACTGATATTATTTATATGACACTCTAATTGCAAGTTACACAGCCATTGAGCTGAATAAGCTTTCGTGATATAGGTAATTACATACATGTTCTTGACATTAAATCAATAATATCTGTATACATACTACTGCATTACACGTTTACCAGTTAAAGATCTTAATTATACACAGTTATTTTTCAGCGGCGATATATTTAATTGCGTTGTATTGTGTTCGCGTCAATTGATCTATATTATTCCAATAATATTCTCTGCAAGTTTTGTACAGTGCGTTCGATTTTTTGATACCTTCGCATCACTGTATATCGATTTGTATATAATTTATTTTTTAATATTTAATTTTTGTGAAATGCAATAGCAAACATCCAAAGTAATGACGGATTCAAGTCGATATAATCGGATGAAATCTTTTCTTACCGTAACATTTTCTCCAGTGACTTGTATGGAATATGCTATTTCAAAGACCTTCGGGTAAAATCGATACGCAGAAGGACTTTTGAAATTAATCGACATAAAACCTTCGCAAAAGAAGTCGTGCAAACATTCGTACTTACGTATTAAAAAAATATTTATAAATAACATATTTAACACTATAAACAATGTTAAAATAATTGATGGCACATTGAAAAAAATAAAAAATGCGTATCACGATTTATTTAAATCGATGTTGTTATATATCACGTAAAAAAAATGAAAGTTGAGTGCTTTTATTATGTAGAATTCTAAAGTTATTCCATATACAATATAGGTGTCCCAAAGGTCTGATGGCCGCATTAGACTGACCCTCATAATACTACACCATTCTTAAGATTTTATCTCTTATATTACTGTGATCGCCGCTTGTTTAGAATAAACAATATACGTAACGCGCATTCAAAATGTATCAAAGAAAAAAGAAAATTTATTTGTGTCACTGCAAAGAATGTTTGTATCACGTTCTACAAACGCAGCCGAAAGCCCAACGCATGAAAAGTTTAATAAACACACATATATTGCAATCCACGCGGGACCTCATAAAACAAGCCGAAAATGACCCACGAAAATTCCGCAAAGCTCCCAAAATGAACTGAATAAACAAACGTGAAAATTGATTTCGACCGGGCTTTTTTTCCCCCTCGCGCTAACGTGGGCGCGTGCGCGCATCTCCCAGACGTCATGCATCGCTATATGAACGCGACACGTAAAAAGAGCCGTCCGTAAATCAGCCGGAAAAGCCCGCCATTACTACAATCTCTCTCTCTTTCTCGTGCGTACACATATACCTCGCTATATATATACACACGAAATTTTCTCTCCCCCTTTTCCAGCACTTCCGCAACGACATCACATGTCCTCTTCCTCACCTCGCTTCTCTTCTCTTTCTCTCTTTGTACAAATGAGCCCTGCGTGACTCTCCCTCTCTCACTCACTCTAGCCCTCTGGTCGTTAGCAGGACGTCCTCGAATTGCTCTTCGCACGCTCGCGTATACGGGGCTTTTCTTATTTCACTTCACAGCGTTGCTATATATACCACGCGCGTATACTAGCTGTAGAATTTCGAGCGTTTAATTGCGAGCGTGCAAGGGTGTGGGGAAGAGAGAGAGAGAGAGAGAGAGAGAAAGAGAGAAAGGATGACGAGGGTGAAAAAAAGAAAACGAGATTCGGCGTGTAGTCTGACGGTTTGTCGGGGCGCGCAGGATTGCGAGGAATGTTTCGCGCTTGCTTAGAAGGATTTGCGCGAGAAGTCTGAGAGTGGGGAGAGAGAAAGAGAGAATTTGTTGCGTTTCTTATTAGCCGCGGCTGTTCGAGTGAAAGGAGCCGCGAGCGCGAGTTACGTGAGTTGCGAGGGAAAGTGAAACGTGCTGGCGTTTGAGTTGGCAAAAAATTTCATTTGAGGTGCGTTTAATTTTGAACGGAAAAATTTAATTCTGGTCGTGCGGTTGGGGAGTGACGAAAAAAAAATCATAAAAACGTTGGTTATAACTGAAATCTACTTGAATCTCTCTTTCTATAGATTTTTATTTATTAAATGTCAATTGTTATATTAATTTTTATTGTCTTTTTCTGATTTGAATTAATATGATAATTAAATAAAATATTGTTTTTGTAAACGATATTTGTATGAAGATCTTTATAAATATAATTACAACATTTGAATAAAAATTGAAATACCTGTGATGCATTTGTAAAACCTCATAAATGACTGGATACGCCTGACCATACTTCTGTTATTCTACTTAAGTCAATGTACGTAAGATCTACTTCGGTTTTGATGTTCTTTTATGGTCAATCTTCATTTATTATAGATTTATAAAAAATTACGCATACAAGGGTTCTTTGAAAACCAATGACAGTGTGAATAAATAAATTTACAGTTTTTTGTAACATAGAAGAGTATTAGTACTTTTTTACTTTAATATTTTTCAACGAATCATCTAAAAACTGTATAATTGAATTTATTCACTATGGTATTCATTAACCCTCAAAAGATCTCCACACCGACATTACTTATAAAAGTAAAAGAGTGCTACTAAATATTGTCATGATTTTCTACTAATTTTTTTCTGCAATATTCGAAACATTCTATCTTCATTGTCTCTCCACAGGCGCCGGACCACACAAAACCACCAATGAAGACGTCGCCTCGCTCGATCCTTGGCTCTCGACTCTCCACGGCCTCGGTATCCGAAGGCACGACGAGCGAGGTCGGGCCGAACAACGCCCCCGATAAGCCGACGACGACCTTGACGCTCGCTGTGCCCACTAGTGACACGTCATCGTCCCAACCAGCTACCGCTGCTGTATCTAGCAGCCCTTGTCGTAGCAAGGTCGTGCGCACAGGCACGTTACGCAGCCATCAACATAGCTGTATCAACAGGGTGACACGCGAGACGAAGACAGCTGGTACCTTAGCTGTCGTAGTCGGTGGTTTCGTCGCCTGCTGGCTACCATTCTTCATACTCTACTTAGCCACGCCGTTCATACCTGTCGAGCCGCCTGATCCTCTCATGCCAGCGCTCACTTGGCTTGGTAAGGAAAGAGGGTTTAGTTTTGGGAATACCTGTGGAATGGGATTTGAGGTTGCGGATATTTGAATAATATATAGGAGTAGGGTTCAGGTTGAGATTAATTTAATATAATGAAGTGAAGGTGTTATTTTTAATTGTATTTTGTATAATAAATATATGTAGATGAAGGGTTTTTATATATTTTTACTTTTGATGGAGAAATTGAAATATTGTGTATTTTTCACGTCAATTTTTTTCTTGAGATAAAAGTGAAAAATATACTTGAATGTATATAGACCACCAAAGTGGGCGTAATGAATTTTGCGTGAAACTGTTATAAAAAACATATAAAATAACTTTTACATTAATATTGTTGTAAGAATGCAGAAAATCAATTATTAAGAATAAAAAAAAATTTAGAGTCATTATAAGATATATTGCTGACATCTATAATTTTCGTATAAATGTTTAATTATTTATTATTTCGAACTTACTAAGCTCATCGTTTAAGAAAAGAAATGAATTAGGGCTGTACAAAAATAAATATTTTATGGCCAGATTTCATTGATAGGTTGAAAGCTAAATGATGAATCGAATCACTTTTATATTACAAGTTTTTCTATCTACGCGTGTATGAATTATTCTGAGAGATAAGAGAAACCCAGAAGTTCGTATCATTTATTACGCATATCCTCTCTTACAAGAATAGGCGCTGATATCTTTAGGAAGATACGTTTGACTTGACTTTTAAAAGGTCAAGTCTGAGCATGAACAAAGTTTATGAAATATTTATGGATGTTTCATTCAAATAATTTTTCTTTATTTTACTAAAATAACGGTAGATATGCATTTATAAGAATAACTAAATCAAATAAAGTATATATAACGTGCTTAACATAAATAAGTAAACAACTAAGAATAAAAGTAATTTGATAATGAGATGTACAAACGTAGTTTCCGTAATCAGTTTTGCCTATTTCGTATCTAATTTGGTAGATAATTTTCGTCAATACCATTCACATAATAGTTTACATACACAATGAGATAAAAACGTATAGTAATACAGCATCGTTCAATAACATGATATTGCATGAGCTGAATTGCTAGATTGCGTTTTACTACGTCCGGATATAAATTCTAATTTGCACGTAGTGACACTGCATCAGACTTCGAGTACCACGCTATGAGCGGTAAAATCATTCGAATCAAAATGCAAGACACAGTTTTCATTTCATGTAGACAATGAAGTCCAAATAAATTAAAATTGGATCAAATTATAAAAGTAATATTACGATCAGTGTAAAATAAAGAGAAAAGAAAATCGTATATATATTGATCATGCAGAAAAAAAGGAAAAGATATTTAGCAGCAGTATGCGATCACATATAGCGGCAGGTTTATACTATTATGGTCCTGGATATTGCATTAGATTACCGATGTCAGCCTATTATCGATGGAACTGAATTATTGGTATAGCATGTGAAACAAGAGGAATATATATATATATATACCAGATGAAAGGCAATATCGTATCCGATGAAACCCTATTTTACGACATTACAAAAAATAATAATCCTATTGTTTTATTGACATCAATGAATCGAGAGTAGACCGATATACCGAATTTAATGCACCTATCGACATATTTATGCTGACCAAAGTAGACATAATAGACATTCGAATATTGGATATTATACAGCTGTCCCTTACGTATATCTTTCATATATAGGAGAACCCCAAAGACTCGTCCAAAGATTATATATATTTCAATAAAAATTCAACCACATTATTGAGTAACTTACGATATTTTACTTTTATTTTATATATTATTACCAAAAAGCAATCTATAATTGCATGCACCACAGAAAAGGATTAAATTGCATCCTATAAAAGTTCACTTTACCATTGCCGCACGATGATTCCAGAATGAAAATGCACTGCTGCGAATAAACGCTCTCGAACTCATTTCAATTGTTCCTTCTGCAAACTGCAGATTGTCACGGACGAGTAACTGCAGTTTCATCTCTGTTCTTGAAATTTGAAGTTTCTGGCAGGTCTCCAAGTATTTTTTGACAAAAGTATGATATTTTTTTCTTTCCTTTACATCATGGAGTATTTTCCAATCTAAGATAGAAAGTATAAAACTAATTTAAAAATTTTTTTTCTCATTCTATTCTTCTCTTTAAGTAAATTGGCCTTGGGTGCATATAAAAAGACAAACGTAAGAAAAACAAGGAAAATTTATGTATTGTGAAACGAAAGAGCAAAAATAATTGATCAGTTAAAGTACGCTCATTTTATTATAGCAGTTCAATTATCTGATAAAATTTTAAAGTCCGCTATTATACAATTGGAAAACTTACGCAGCGAGGAAAGAACTGAGGAAAAAGTCATTTAAACGTTATCTCTCGGCTGAAATTCCACATAAAAAATAAAGCATTAAACCTTTTGCATCTAAAGTTAAAACAATTCGTCGGAATGTCAATGTTTAGATTCATTATACCGTTACACGACCATCGTCTCATACGTATATGTACATGCAGATCTAGTATAAACATTCCATCCCGCACTCACGAAGATATCATCTTCATTAAAAAGAAAAATCTTTTAAAATTCATACTTCCTTTTTTGGACGTTTTAAGCATGCGCGTATAGTAAAGTGCGGATGTACGTCGATACCTTGTTCCTGCAGCTGCATTAACATACCTCTGCTTCTGGCAGCATCTCTCTTTTTCCATTTGCATTCTAACATTGTCTTTTTAGTACCGGAAAGAACATGTAACGTGTCCTCTCCTTCCCTACTTGAATATTCAGCTGTAAATTCACCGTAAAGCTACAAAGATATATCGCTATGCTTTTACATATATATCGATATATACACATATAGACGCGCGTTAAAAAGTTGAAACTATACAATGATAACTGAAATCAGAACTTTTACGAAGGCCGCACATTATATTGAAAAATGTTAACAGTTGACGTAAATCCCGTCCCCTGATTGTCCCGATAATTCACTCGCGCACGACTGTAATCTCGAGAACACGAGAACCTCTACCCATATAATCCAGCATCATCCCTTGGTCGATTCTCAAATAAGAAAAATCACTCGTACACGCGCGCATCGCCGCGTCGTATTAATCAGGCTTTACTTCATCGACGTTCCGCGAAATCAACTTCCTTCTCGCGCTCAAACACACACACACAGACACATATACCACTGCGCGGGGACGCACATCATGGTGTGCGATCGTGTTAAATAAATCTCATTTTTCGAGCCCCCACGCGTATACGAAGATACAGTCGTAAATCTCAGTGCCTCAAGAGAGCGAGAGTGAGTATAGGAGAAGCAGAGATAACGGCTGGCTGATTTATAACAGATTGGGCGAGCGTCCGCAAGACGTAGAGAGTGAATTCTATTAGGCATCGTTTATACGCTTCGACAAGCAGCTACTCTTCGCGCGTCAGTTCTCTATTATTGTATATGCTGTGTACGATTCCAGAGAATTTGCGTCATCTCCAGGATATTGGCCTTGTTTGGGATACGAAGATGCGTATATAAGGAAAGCAAGTTTTTTTTCGGCCTGTGTAGGTGTTGAATTGATTTAATATATATATGTGGGATGATGCAGACGATTGATTTAACACGATTGCTGGGATTATATTATTCTCTTGTGCGACGACAGTATAGCTTTGAGAAATATTACGAGCGTATCAGGCTCCGTAATACTATGTTTCATATATGGATAATATTTCATTCGAACATGATAATGCGCTATTATTGAATCGATTAGGATATAATATTTAATACATTGTACGCTTAAATTTTCATACATGTTTATTGAGAGATTAATGATGTTTAATATACGATTATATTCAAGTTTCAATTAATAGATATTTTGGTTTTAATATTGTATATTAAGGATATATTTTATTATTCATAAAATGATTAAATAAAGTATTTTGTTAAATATGTATAAATCATAATATATATAAATCGAAATCAAAGTGAAATACGTAGAAAATATGCGATTGAATTTGATAGGGAAAAGCTTCCATGCATAGAATGTTTGATGAACCTTATATAGAATTCAAATATTTTATTTCAAAGTAATTTTTTTTTACTTCATTAAATATTAGTAACGCACTTCACATTCCTATACTCTTTTATTCGCTGTAGCTTTATGAAATTGAAGTGAAAACATATCGAAATATAAATTCAACTGATTTTTCCTTTTATCGTCCATATTTTGAAATGGAAAAAACTGTTTCAAATTTTTGTTAATAAAGTTATTCTATTGTATCAAACTTCAAAGATAAAAAGGTAATATATATATATTGAAAATTCACTTGGTAATCCTGATGGGTACAAAGTTACTTATAGATATTGAATCTATACCGCAAAAGACTTACATGTACGTGCGGCTATAAGATTAAACTTTACCATTCAGCTTCCAATAAACCCATACTTGCTCAAACCAAAGTTTAACTAAGAAACAGTTCCATCGCCATACGAGCGATCTGCGCGAGAATTCGAAACTTTATATAATTTATCACCAAACAAACATTTAAATCTATTTTTCTCCCATTTCTATATATATATATATATATATATAAACTACTTTTTATAACTTCCAGGTTGGATCAACTCGGCTATCAACCCATTTATCTACGCCTTCTACTCAGCTGACTTCAGACTGGCGTTCTGGCGACTCACTTGTCGGCGTTGCCTCGGCAGTCGTTTCGATTCGCACAATCCAGCTGGCGGTCCAGGCGCCGCTGCAGCTGCAGCTGCTGACAGAGCGACTGGCGGAGCATCCAATTGGCGGAGACAAACGTCGCGTACGTGAGGCCGGCCTGTCGCGGCGAGTTTCAGCGCCCAGCAGCAGCGATTGTCAGTTTCCTTTTCACGTGAACCGACCACGTCGTCGTAGAGGTGCCGGTCTTAAAGTTGTTGTTATATGTGCAAGGGTTGGGATTATGAGAAAGATTGTGGGTGTGATGGTACTTTTATATAGGAAAGTTTGTTACTAAGTATACTTGCTTACTTTTTTGCAATTGGCGGAGAATATTTGTATAATCAATTACTCGGTTATATATGTGTGTGTACAGCTTACGTTGTGAAACGCGCGTTAAAATTCGTTTTCGATAATATATTTGATAATAAAGCATGGGCAGCTTTTTAAATGAAATTTGTACAAGAGAGTTTACCGCTCGACCTGGTCGATTCCAAGTACAGCTGAAACAAATATTTGATGTTTGCATATATGCCCGCGCGGATTTGCCGAGCTTTCGTAAGATAAATTCCGACTTCGATGAAGTTTCGCCTGTGGCCGCTACACTGCTGAGAATCTTCATCGTCTTGTGTGACTTCATTTCTATATATATATACGAACGATGTAATATCGCTTTTTAGTTTGTAAAAGCATTGGAAAATTTTTTATTTTTGGTCAATTTGTGGTAATAATAATAATAATTTTACGCACACTGTTGATGCAAAGAAAATAAGGAAAGCGTATATTTGTTATGATCAATAAGGGAAATTAAAGCCGCCAAGACCGGACGACAAGAGACAACTATATGTGTAAATATTGCTATATGATAATTAATTATTGTATACCGCCCTCGCGCGACACACCTGTGATTTGTCGTTTTCTCCATACATATATTATACACGTATATAGTGTACGATTGGTCAGTTTGAAGAGAAATTTTTATATCATGCGTATATATTAATTGGGCACTTTGAAGAGATTTTTGGCAGTTTGTATTGGAATTGGGCACTTTGAGGAGGAGCTAGAGTTCTCTCTATACAGAGAGGGGTTTATTTCTTTAGTGAAGGATATAATTCTGAAAAGCAGAAACCCTAGCTCTTCAAACTGCCCAATTCAACTAAGTATATACATAGAGAGAGAGAGAGAGAGAGAGAGAGAGAGAGAGAGAGAGAGAGAAAGAGAGAAAGAGGGTCTACGGGGAGGCTGTTGTTTTGAAATTTACATAAGAAGCTTTGTATCTTCCACATTCCGGTATAGAGGTAATACTCGGCATATCTCAATTGTATAAGATGTAGCGAAACACTTCATTAATATACCCGATGCATTATATATATATCACGTGACTGCAATGCGCGCGCGCGACAACTTCGATGTACGATGAAAAAAACAATATTGTAGTTTTTAATGCGAGAAAAAAAATTAATGACACTGCGATACTTATATATATATACCTGTGTGACTGAAAAGAACATATATATACGAAGTATCTGCGTTATACACTGCGATTGTCTGTATAATGATACCAAAGAATTGAATTATTTATACGAATCGTATATATGCGAATAATAAAATTGACTATTGAATAATTGAGTTACCTCTCTGTTATCAACTATTATATATGCTTAAGTATTACTTATATATAATAATTTATATATATATACATATAGATATGTAATAAGGCATTCAATTATTTGTTAAGATAGTAGATGTAAATAATATGTGGTATTGTAGATTTCCATCAATAATCTACGTTAACTTAATTTTTTCCATGCAATATTTACCATCTCATGCGAAAGCGTTTGTATATTCCGATATTGATTAAAATAACGAGAGATTATTCAATCATTTCTAATATGCTTGAAAAATACAAAGATATTGGATATAACGCATTAATTATAAATTAAGTTAGTGTAATTTCTTAGTTAGGTTTGTAACTCAATTATAGATCTCTTACAATATTGATTGATTAAAATTATGTTAAACTATGTATTTGTTAAATCGGATTCACAATTTGTTATAGTTAGTAAAAAAATGGTTGTACGAATGCGATCGAAATGATCATAAAAGTAGAATCTATTTATATAGTTTAATTTTTATTAAAAATTCTATGTATTATAGGAAAAATTAGAAAATGTTTGTAAAAAAACATGTATTATTAAAATTTGAATCCGAGGTGAAAAATTCTATTACTGTAAGAAATATTGAAAAATGTTAAAATACTTATATAATTAAGCGTTGAATACGGTATATTAAATTTTAATTGTGTAATAGTTTATATTTTTATATTAGAAAGTTAAATAATTTAATTGTTCATTACCGAAAATTTCTCATTCCAATGTATAACATTTTTTATTTGTGAAGAAGAAAAGTGAGTGTAAATAATAAATTAGATTCCTACGTACAGTCATTGCAACACCTTTTATAAATAACCGCATAATAAGGGTATTGCGACTACTATATGATAAATACTTGTACGTACAATATTCGTATGTTTAATAATTTACATTTAAGTAGTTTCAGCTATGCAACTTCAGCTTTTGCGTTTATCACATGGAAGTTTGCGAGAGGTTTTTGCTATTAAAACTCGATATGACAAAATGTGAAATATTCATTATCATTGTTTTATTATCATCCATACATCTTACATGGTTAACATATAAAACGTACAACATAATGTAAGTTATGAGCGAAAATACTAATAATGTTAATACAAAAAATACATTTACAAATGATCTATAACGAAGTTAGAACAATCACTGAAGCACTTGCATCGAGCTTATTGAGGTGTATCGACTTAATAAAAAAAACTTGTACGCGTTGTAAAATTTCGCTTTTGATGCTACGACAACGGCAATCACGTAACTTTTGTTTGAAATACGTTGTCGTATCATCGTAAGGAATTATGTAATAAATAAAACTGACATTAAAAATCATATGACATTGCACAATGTTCTTTTCATTTCCTTCGGATGTATCTTATTTACAATGCATGCGTAAGTATCAAAATTGAACCGATTTAATTGTTTTCAGTAGTTTTGTGTCTTCAATAATTTTACTAGTCGTATAAAAACATTACTTATTTTACATGTTCAAGTTCCATTCCTTTATTTACAATAGAACTAAAGTAAATTTATTTAGACTGATACGAAAACTTTTACAAAAATATTCTATATAACATTCACACAAAATGAAATTTGTTACTATAAAGACTGATTTTAATAAATCAAAAATATTTTTCTTTTATTAATTGCAATAATACCACAAATTAAATATTGTATAATAATTACTTTGTATGACAGTTACACCTAAAAAAATTATACATAAATCTCAAAATTATAAATTGACAAATCTTTGCATATAAATAGAATGTGGATACAAAAAATAATTTATCGTCACAGTTAAATTAAAAATATTACAGCAAATTAAATAATACACAAGATGATAATTTTCATTACGATTCACAACAGGAAAATAAAATTCTTTAGTTAAAATCATTCATCCAAGCAATGGAAATCTCGCCAAGCAATCAAAAGTATCATCGAATATTATTTATACAATAATCAAATGAATATATTTACTATATCCATTGTTATTGTACGTGCAATTAAATCGATTTAAAATTGAAAACTTTACCCACGCTCATATAAAATAACGTACCATATATTTATATCATACAATCGAAGAAGAAAAGCGATGAGGAGAGCAGCTCCTTATTGTTCCCCAAAGCGCAGTATTAATATTATTATATAAGTTCTGCACGGATCACCACTAGTTACAATATTCACTAGAAATTGTCCAACTTTTTACTTCTCCATATTTTTCTTTCTATATCTGAATTTTCATTGTAAATATCGTTTTTCATTTACAAATTTTTTTTCATTTCAACTTTTGTTTAAGTTTGGGAACTTTAAAATACCTTTTCAGTGAATATTGCAAACGTTGATGACTCCTCTTTCCGCAATGCTCTTCGTAAAACTTTTGCTATACAGTACCCAATAAGTTCTCCCCCTCAATACGACAGTAGCATGTGAATATTTCGCAGTTCCTGCGTTCCCACGGGTACGTTGATGACTTGGGACGGTCCCTTGTGCGGTATTAGAATTTCTGCCGTCACTGGCTCCGTAGACTCCTTCAAGGCCGCAGTGATGTGACGTGCTGGGAAAACGGCGAACTCCGCAGGCGCCTGGCCTCCGAACGTTCGCTTTATAGTTTCTTCTCGAACTTGTGACTAAAAAAAAAAATAAAAATATTCATATTATTCTTCTTCAAAAGTTTTTTTTATTTTATCGTAAAGTGATTCTATAGTAAAAGTACTTACCGTCAATTGATCAACGCGTTCTTTAAGATTTTTCAGATTTATTTCCCTTTCAAACAATGTATAAACAGGCAAGGCTTTTTCTAATACTGGCTGCTCAGTAGCTAATAATAGTTTCTTTCCAGTTAAATCTGGCACCGTCGGGAAGATCGTATACTTCTTTGCCTCCTGTTACATAGATTATATTGACCAATAAGCAATGATTTTTGAATCTCAAATTATTCCATAATTCACAAAGCAACGACTTACCCTCAGAAGTTCCATTTTCTTTTTGAGAAGCGCCTTAAGCTTTGCGTCTTCTTCGATCTTAGCGTCGAGTCTTGGCAGCGGCGGCATCGAATCGAGTTTCTTCTGCATGCTTTCACTGAGTAGGGCGCGCTTCTGCCGTGACTCATCTTTGAGGGCCTCTCGCAGCGCCTTGATTTTCTCGTGCATAGTACCCTCTTCCGTTGGGGCGCCCACCACTGCTGTAGTGCTGGTAGTAATGGTACCAACGATACTTGGACCTTCAGCTCCTGGAGTGGTAGCTGTTGTGCCCTTCTTACCGATGGATTTTAGCTTCTCCTTCAATTGGCCCCTCTCAGACTCCAAGCTGTCAATATCCGTTTGCAGATGATCCATCGTTTCTTCAAATTCTTTTTCCTGTTTTTAAGAGACAATTATTATTATTATCTTTGTTGTTATTGGTAAGTCTTATAGCTATCAAAATTGTATTTTACCTTTCTCCTTAATAATGACTGGACTTCCTCCAAATTTCGCTTAAGTTTTTCAATAGCTAATTCATGCTCATGCTGCTGCGTGGCAAGACGTTTCTCAGCTAATTCTTTTCTTAATATCATTTCAGATAGCTCTTCTTGCTTCTCTCTAAGAGCTAATTTAGATTCACGAATATCAGCTTCCTTTCCTTCGAGTTTTCTAATAAAAATCAATGATAAAAATGTACATTCTATACCACGACAAAATATGATGACTATTATCGTAGACGATAAAATTAAACTGACCTGCTAAGAACTTTCGTTTCTTCCAACTCCTTGCGCGTGGATTGGGCTCGTAAAAATATTGGAGTATTCTCCTCGACATTATCCTTCTTGCGAAGTGTCAGATTACCGCTAATGGCCAATTCATTTTCACATTCAGCCATTTTTTCAGCAAGATTCACAGCCGCCTTTTGGATCACAGACAAACTAGCTTTGATTGTAGCAATTGCACCGATGTCTTCAGCATCATAAACTTTTTCTGTCGATACTGCAGCCATTTCTTTCAGTTTAGCAGCATCCAACCCCGTTTCTAATTCTGTATTCAAAATAATAAGTATTAATTTCATTTTTCATTATCTAATTAAATTATCAGTAAACTAATTTAAAAGAGAATTTGCATTGTAATTTCCAAAATTATTTACATTTATATTAAACATTTTAAAGACAATTCTTCCATAATTTTGATAAAAGATTTTATCAAGCTATTAAATTTTTATAGGACTATTAAATGCAATACCAAAATTCTCTCATTCTTTTTCCCTCTATGATCACTTTTTACCTCCACTGGTTAATATGGTCTGCAGTGCGCTCTTGGACAAATCTTGAAGAGTCTTCATCAACTTGCTAGCGTGCTGATAGCACGTAGCGATTTGCTCGTACCAGTCCTTGCTGAGGCCGAGGTTTGCCTCATTAGGCGAGGTGGCCGAGAGAAATTCGCGTGGCACACGTCGCCGCGCTGACTTCAGATTTTGCTGTATGGCATCGCAGACGCTTTCGATGTGCTGGCACAACAGACCCATATCACCCTGCTCACCGTCAATCAGATTCTTGATAGTTGCTGTCTCAATAAGCATGGCTTCGCACGCGCTGCCTAGACACCTGTTATCAAAAAAGTAGATCAGGCCTGGGGTGTGTCTTTTTCTCTTGCAAAAGAAAGCTTTACCTCTAAAATTTTAATATCTTACCTAGTACCATTAACAACGAGTTGTGCCTGATTTGTTAGGTCTTCCTCGCCGAAATAAATGCCGTAAATGGTACAGAAGTATGCGCAGCATCTTTCTGTTGCTTCTAAGTTTAGATTCTCATCGAGTTGGTCACGCTTTGCGAGGTCAATCAAAGAGTCGATCGATTTCTCCTGCGCAGCCATGTCGGGGTAAGCGGTACCTACTTTTAGTAAGCTATCCGGGCTACAGACGTTTAATGCTGATTCGAAAGACGCTAGTGCCGTTTGTAAAGCGTACATGTGAGCGCATAAGCGAGATCTAAAAGCACTTTGGGCAACTGCGTGGCCCTTGACAATAGAAGCTCTGAAATGATAATTACCATCATATTATAATAAATTAATAGACTGAAAAACTAAATGGATAACGTAACTATTTAAATAAAAAAAATTTATTACTAATAATAAATTATTACTGGTAAATTATTATAACTTATTTTTTTTATATATAGAATATAGATATAATTTTCAAAATAATAAAGATGCTTAAAAATTACCTATCAATTTTTTCAACGTGCTTGTACTTGTCTCGAACTTGAGAAATGAGTATTTCGGTTTTCTGAGTCATTCTTGGAACAAACAGAAGTGTAAGAATGGCATCGTGATCACCACCGCGGTTCATAAAAGCAGGAGGCATGAACGACAGTAAATATCGAACATGGTTTCGAGCTTCTTCAGCATCTAATCTCCTTAATTCTAAGTCAACTGCTTTAGTTTGAGCTCTCGTTTCGGCGAATGTCTTCTGGAAATCAAGAATCTCCGCGAGTTGTTGCTCGGTTCCTAAAAATAATAAATCTTTTTTTTAAAATTTGATTATCTAAGCTAAATAATCGCAGTCATCTCGATTCCAGAATAATTATTTCGGACTTTACAAACTCCTCACAATTCAAGCTTGAAATTATCAGCGAGTCTCTGAAACCAATTTCGCCTTGGCTAACAAACGCGTCTAATTATATCCCTCTCCCCTCGTACCTTTCGCAGCAGTTTTCGTCGACTCGGTCGACTGCAAGCGATTCTGTAGCTCGAGGCATTGTTCTTGTAATTTCTGGGTCAGCTCGCGGAACTTGACGATCGTCATCTCGCGGTCGGACAAAGTTTCGAGAGCCGCGTCCCGCTGACGCTGGGCGTCGCGCGCTGCCGCTAGCGCCATGTCCAATTCCTCGCGAAGTTCCATTTCCAGCTCCTTCGACGACTCGGCAAGCTGATCCGACATGTCCTAAAGCAGAGAGTGAGAGACGAAGATGAAGGGAGTACATTTCATGTGATTGTTATCAGTTGCGTCGCTAATGCGAGCAGTGATGAGATTCGAGGATTATAGATCAGTTGTCGCGTCATCGTTAAGTTTGGCTATTAACTTTGCAACGTATTTACGTAAATGATAATATGAAGAGAATACGCATTATTGAACAAAATTTCTTTATTTAGTGTAACGTAAAAAGTACTGGATGTTAGAAGCGTACCTGCAGAGCTTCTAGATCTGATACGGCTTCCTCCAATTCAGCAACTTTCTCCTCCAAAGCCATCTTGCGTTCGCCAAGAACCTCGACCATCTCCTCAGCACCCAATGCTGCATCAACCTAAATCAAATACACATATTTTATAAAAATACAAATATAGAATAACGTATATCAAAAAGGATTAAAAAACAAAATATACTTGTTCTTGAAGATCGGCTATTTGATGTTCCATTTCTTCAACGCGGGCAGAAAGCTTTTCCTTCGTTCTACTGAGTTCCAAAATTTCGGATTTCTTTTGTTCCAAATCTTTTTGTAATTTTTGAAACTCGTGTTTTTCATGAGCAGACAAATCCCTCATTCTAACAAGAGTTTCACGAAGTCGGGCATTTTGCTGTTCCAATTGTTTAACTTCAAAGCTAGTTGCTGCGCCAGTCGTTGGGCCTCCTCCAGCCATCTATAATGATGAAACGCATAATTTCTTTTCATTCAAAGAAAATCTTAAAATATCTTAGGTTGAACAATCGTCACTACCTTTTCGGACATCTCAGTGCGAAGAATTTCCAGATCAAGTGACTGTTCTTCGAGTTTCTCCTTCAGCTGTTCCAATTCAATCTGCAGCGTTTCAGCCTTTTCTTCAGCCATTTCTTTGTCTAAAGTAGCCATCTCCACGGTTTCGGCCAGATCTGCCATTTCATCTTGGTATTGTTCACGAGCGGCATGGGCATCGCGAGCCTCTTGGCGAGCCCTTTGTAATTCACGTTGCAAGCTAGCCTGTAATGGAATACATGATAAATTTCTTGAAGCTAGAAAATCTTTTTTGTATAACTTCGACAACTATCCATTCGTACCTGGCTCTCCATTACTTTAGTTTTAAACTCGATAAGCTGCTCCAGTTGCAGTTTTATCTTCTCAAAGTCCTTCATTTTGTCTTTGTCTTGCATTCTCTTGACGCGTAATATTTCAATTCTTTCGCTGAGGTCTCGAATCTACATGAATTAGTATAAAATAATTTAAAATAAAAAAAAATTTCGAAATATTGGTGATGTTAAGTGAAAATACCTGAGCTTTCAAATTTTCATTTTCTTGCGAGAGTTGCAAATGCGTAAGTTTCTCTTCCATCATACTAGACGCCATACTCGGACCCATGGCTTGACCAGGAACAAATTGCGGTTTTAAAGTTTCCACAAACCCAGTCTGAATAAATAAAGAGAGCAATTTACTTATTGAATACGTTTTATATGTATAAGTGTAATGTAGTAAAAGGTGTTCTCCTAATTGAAATAAAAATATTTTGACTTCGATCTATACGTTTTAAGTATTTAAATGTAAAATTTACTATGATTTGTATTATATTTTTTATTTTTTGGTATAGACATACTCAACATTAATTTACATATCTGAATTAAATATCACCTTTTACACATAAAGTACGAAACTTTTGAAAATTTCGTTTTGTTATGTGTTGATTTTAATTGTTTATGTACATTTATGTAGTTGGTTAAGGGTCTTCTAAAGTTATACATTAAGAGAACGTTGCTTTTTCTATTTGAAAACGTTACATTATTTCCGTTAATACTTTATTTTATTATTATTCTTCATTAGTGAACAAATAAAAATCAACAGTAATTGAAATGATATACATAAATAACAATTATTTTGACAATATCATTTGGACTTTATCTTAAAATAGTCAAAATTTACTTAATTCTACCGAATTCATATTTTCAGCTGAAAAAAAATATTGATTAAATAAATTATATTCATCATATTTCAGTATGAAAAAAGTATTTTTGGATCACAATAACATTAATAAACATAAGAAAATAGCTTTTTTTTATTGGAAAATTAAGAAAATCCAAAAAATAAGACCCCAAACAAGAAATAGAAAAATTGTCAAGAACACACACGATAAAAAATCACAAAAATTTTCGTTGAGTTACAACGTTCCCTTCGTTAGTTAAAGTAATAATCTGTTAGTCGAGTAGTAATGTCAAACACCAAAAACATAAAGCTATATACCGAACCATTAATAGTTGTATTAGTTACTAAGAGTAGATTTTCATATACGCAATCTAAGTAATGAGTTGTATATCGACGATTGTACCCAATGTTAATGTAAACAGCAACGCACATAAAAAAATTCTTGACCGTTCATGTTCGTACATGGCAAAGTGTCAGGAAATTGCTTGATGAAGTCCTAGTATCTTATTGATTTCTAGCGACTTTTACAATGTACGTTGACTAAAAGAAATATTCAGTTTTTATAAATTATTAAAAATTTTAAATATATAAATGTTTGATTATTTAATTATAGATATATAGTTCTAGTTCACGTTGTAATATAATATTTTTTAACGTTAAAAGTAAAGTTCGATTATTAACAAATTTTTTATTAATCGTTATTTAAAAATATTTATGAAAATCATAGAATTATCGTATCTTTCGATGTTAAATCACTGAATAAATCTTTGTACTCTAAATCTTTCTATGCAATAGTATCACAAAAAAAACGTAAGCGAGTGCCCAGTACGAACTATGATGATGACTTTACGTAAGATGAAGATGGTGAAATGACGATGAACATGAATGAAGAATCTCACTTTATTGTTAATGTTATAACAGAGAGCAGCGGAGAGTGTGCCAAAATAGTGTGAGCTGCAAAAACCACTAAGTATAAAGTTAGATGCAATTAAAAATGGTTACGTTTGGTGAAGGGGGAGTACGATGATGTTCATGACTAGAGATTTCGTGATTATTACGAACAAACAGCTATAGTAGCAACAAGAAGAGACAGACAGTTGAGCAGTGTTGGGCATTCAACATATTTTTTTTACAAATTAGGTTGGTAACATAAGTTTTACTTACAGAGGTATAATTTCGATAAAAAAAAATCGTATAAAAAGTCATTCGTTTTTTTGGAATGTTTGATTTAACTAATAATTATTTTACAAAACTATAAGTTTTGGATTTAGAATTAAAATATTTTAAATAATGTGGTTTTTCTGTACAAAATTGTAAATAAATGTATAAAGTACAGTGTTTACAATATCGAAGTAGTTGTAGGTATATGCACAAGATAGAATATAAAATTTCGAAAGAATATCCAAAGAGATACTATATTTTACATTACTACAAAAACATTTATTAGAAAAGATAACGAACAAAATTATGTACACAAAATTAGACTATTTACTAATAATAAAATCTTGTTCCTATACAATTATTGTAAGTGAATTAAAAAAAAAATGAATGGCAGTGAACATTCAATCTTTGCCCAACCCTGTACTGCCGATTAGATGTTAAATGAAGAATAAAAAAGTAAACCAAACATAGGAGAGAAACCGAAATAGTACAAGTAATGAGTATTAATTACATTGTCGTGATCACCAGGGGCCTTCGGCTTTTTGCCTGGAGGCGAGCTCGTGCTAGGGGTTTTCTGAAACACGCATATTGGTGCATATTTTCCCATGTGAAAAATTCGTTGCATTCCTCATCGAGACATACAATACTTCACCGACACCTTCATTCTTTTAATATTTTTTCTTTTTTATTATTTTTAATTGAGAAACAAACAGATAGAGTACATAAAAAAAAAACAAACATATAGTCACAGAGATGCGTGGTGGTGTAATCCTTCGAGGCCCTTGCCATGGTTGCACACGCGGTATAGGGCTCGAAAAGAATATACACAGGCTTGCACGCACATATACACACGTGAACGTGATCATTGACCACGAGAAAATAATGTATAGTAATAATAAGTAGCGTGATCCAGTTTCGGTGCAAAAGTCCGTGTCAGTCCGTTGGCGAGCAATCGGTTATCGCACTTTGCTTTATTATTATATATACTTTGAAAAAATTGGTGTTATAAAAGTATAGGTACAGAAAAAAAGATGCTCTTTTCCCAAATTACCGTTTGAGCAGGAAAAAAAAACCATAAATGCATGAGTAAAATTGTTACAAAATAGTCATTGATTTAAAAAAATTCTGAAATATAGCTTATTTCTTCTTCACACAAATTCGTAAATTAGTACATTTTTCTTATTACTCGGGAATATGGGTACACATATTGCATGGGTGAGATTGCAATAAAATTAATTGACCAATAAATTTTGTAGAATATTTTCTAAAATCCTTATATGTTTTATTAAAACAAATATCATTCTTATAATTAATTGTGATAATGTAAAATTCTAATAGTATTAACTTTTTCTCTACTGCAATCTTATCCATGCTGCAACGTCATATAGGCACACATTAAATATCTGCAACGGGGTCTTCACACTCCTTGTCTCTCGCCTCTATATGAAATACATACTGGGAGGGGCAAAAAAAGAGTAATAACAACAGCGTCAACGGGACTGATATCAACTGGGACAACATAAAGATAAAATATAAATATCTCAGTTAGAACAGTACCTCGACGAAGGAGGCGCGCTTGGTGCTGGTGGGCGCGGGTATGTGGGACTCGCCGCCATCCTTACGCTCGTGGCCTGTGCTACCACCGATACTCGTACTTGTCGCCAGGTTCTCCGTGCTCGGGGCAGCGAGCTGCGTTCTACTGCCCGCCAGCGACATCCTCGAGCTGGGAATCACACGAAAGACCAGCGAACTTTTAAAGCGATTTGTGGTTCTGGCGCTGCGCGCTTGATTGGTGAGTTTATAGGAGAGATTACGGTGATGGCTTTGTTGACTCAGAAAAGTTTTTTTTTATCGTACATTTATGCATAGAGAAGAGAGTTTGTAAGGCTTAGTACCCGCGTTCATCAACATTTGTATTTTAATAATCTTAATATGGATGATGGGTTGCGAATTGGCAATAGCGAAAATTTCAGTTTTTGGCTTACGATAAGCAAGATAATATATTGATTTTATACGATGATAATACGTGTTATCTATATGTATATATCTAGTATAATGTGAATTCACGGTGAACGAAAATACAAATGTTGATAGTTTTGAAAATAGATTACATTCCTTCATAGGTTATTGGGCTATCAATTGCAAATAAATCCTTCAGTTATAATAATTTAACTATGAGATAAATAATTACACTTTGTAAGTAAATATACAAACTGTTAAGAAGTTATGAGTTTTATAAGATAGTCTTTTTACATTTAAGGATTTATAATGTTAGTTTTTTAGAGTTAATACCATTTTAAGTTTTTTCTGATCCCAATAACTCAAAGTCATTAAAATTATAACTTATTATCAGATTCTTTGCTTTTAATGACCCAATATTAACTTATTATTAATCTGTTAATTACCTATAAAAGATATCAAAACACATGCAAGTCCATTAATTTTAAAAAGCTTCAAAGTATTTCAAAGCTTTTACTTAATATTTTTCAAAAATGTGCCTAGTAACAACATTTTGTTTAATACTTGTCAAAAGTCTGAAATATAGTTTACCTTTTTAGAATGTTCAATATATGTTGTTTTATATTAGCAGGATAAAACAATGATAAAATATATTCTTGAATTTTTTCAATATATTTTATAATATATTGAAGTATTTTCTCAGTTAAAATAATCATGATGTATACTGAAGTGAACTTTTAATTTCTTTAGCAAATATTCACTGCATATGCAAGTTATATTTAGGTTATTGAATACTAAGTTTTGAAAATATTATCACCATAATCTTCTCCTATATCTTGTTTCACATTTTATATACAGAATTCAAAAACATATTCAGCAACAAAAACGTAATTAAGTGTAGCGTGCATTCATTTTTAAATTATACAATATTTATTTATATAAATATATTTTTCAGATTCCACAGCTTGTCAAGTAACGTGCTATATAGTGGAGAGACTTCTCTTGAGAAACTTCTGCTACGTGCTAGAAATATCACTGCATTGTAAACAAAACGTATCTCTTCATTCAGCAGAATTTCAGTTGTATACATAACAGATGTAGTAGTATATAATCAGATCACTAACATGATAGAAAAAGCTATATAACAACTATTCAAAGTGTATTCAAAAACTTTCAAAGTAATTTTTAAAAAAAAACCAATTAGTTGATTATGGCTTTTTTGACAAAAACACAAGCACAAATAAAGCCTTACAGATTGCATTATTATAAGCAAATTTTCATAGTGAACAGTGAGCACGTCTAATTTCTTTTTATTTCCTTCATCTTACCCTGAAAGTTTTTCTGTTTGCTGTACAACTTGCGCCGGTGATGTTTTTCTTCGAACTCTTTATTAAGCAGCAGACATATCAAGATTTTGTTAATTTTGAGGAGAGCCAATTTGTCAGTAAACAATTGTTACTTTATAAAGAAAAAAAAAAGTCATAATCAATTATAAAACTTACGCAGTTGGTTGGTTCCTTTGACGTACCGCAGCACTAAGGTAGAATGGATAAAGTGAGCCTATTTATTCTTTATAAAACATCACAAGAAATACCCCTACGACTCTGACAATGCACTTCAAATTCTTTCATTCACAATAAACATCCATTATATCTGTATAATGTTACTATTTTCATCAATAAAACTTTTTAAACTGGCTATACATACTTTAACCATTATTTTTATTGGAAATATAAACTAACTTATAGAATTTTTAAGGGCTTATTAAATTTTAAAATAACTTATATCAGTCATTCATTAATTTTTAGTAGTGAACTTATCTGAATAAAAAAATTCTATGTAATTTTATAATTATCAATAAAGTTTAATATAAATTCTTTATACCTTGTGAGTCTACTTCGAGCTCTTGCTGCTCCAGCCTCATCTGGAGTTGTTGGTCCACTTGCGGCTGAAGATGGACTTACAGGCTCGGTTCTATTGCCAGCATCATCAAGTAGAATCAATTGAGTTTGCCTCACGAACATACCATGGTTGTCTGTACACTAAATAACAGACAATATATTTTGTCTTTTATATTACTGATATTGAAAAGTTAAAAAGTTGTCAATATAATTTTATCAAAGAGAAATTTTCAAAAGAATCATTTAAGAACCTTTTAAAAAAATAAGTTTGTATAAAAGTTAACTAATTTAAAATAATGACTTTCATTTGTAATTTTATATTATAAATGTAATAAGAATAAATTTTATTTAATGTGACTTGGAGAAATAATAAAGTTAATGAAATGAGTAAAAAGTTGCGATATTAATATGATCTTTAAAAATTCAACTAAACTTCTTTAAATATTTAATATTTATATCATTAGTAATTGATTCTATAAAAATTAATTTGGAATGTAACAACTGAAGCATAGAAAAAACTTGGTAAAATATAATCCATGCTCCAAAACATTATTTCTATTCTTCTGCAAAGATTTCTGTAATCAACATATATACATGAACACTTTACAAGTCGATGACCTAGATTGTAAAGCAGCAGACGAAACCAGGATAGAGTCTGGACAAAGTCTATAAAGCAAGCATTCAACACAGAGCTTTCTACTTAGGTATCACAATAGCACAAAGCCATAAATTCAAAGTGCCAGAGGACAATCACCTTGAAGTAGAACTGCCCCTTGATGGTGCCATTGTTCCTCCCCTTAGCCTCATCAAGGATCACGCCAATCCATTTGCCCGCAGCAAAGCTCGGGTGCCCGATGTAGGCGATCACACCCTGACAGTCCTTGTCCTTGATCTCGACCCGCTGTCCGACCTTCAGCGACATTTTGACCTGGTGATGTGACACCTCAGCGGCTGCAGCTGCTTTCTTTCGTCAGTCCTTTTCTTTCTCTCTCCTCTCAGCTGTCACAGTCGTCAGCCATCATCGCCGAAGCTTCCAGGTAAGCTGTTTCAATTTGAGGTTAGATTATGGGTTCTGGGCGAAGTTCAGAATAAAGGGTAAAGCTTTGGATTTATTGAGGGTACAGTGTATTTTAGCAAAATTTTAGTGATTATTGAAGGGAAAGAGCTTAGGTTAAAATTTGCGTACTGCGCGAAAACGTACTTTCGCCAATTTCGATCGCACGGTAACAAACGTGTGGCGCCGCCCTAGCGGAATTTTATTAAAATTCTAAATTTGATAACTCGTATGATAACATAACGGAGTATTATCAAATTTATTAATGAAATGTTAAATAAAAATGACTGAAAACTCATTGACAAGCTTTAATTAAACAATTTATATATTAAATTACTTGCATTGTTCTATAAATACACATAGAGAACAATATTTTCTTTCATTGAAACTTAATAACCTCCTGCGCTCTAAGTTATCTACAAAAACAAATATCTACTGCCATCTGCCTCAAATTTCCAGAATCTATCATCTGCAATTTCCAATTACGGTCAAAAACAACGTCAGTGACGTATAATCCCTCTCTCCTATCGCTATACCTCTACAGCATATCAATTCGTGAAGCCCTGACCGTCGCCTTACCCGCAGCTTCCGCAGTGCGTGACTCACCCACAGTGTTTGTCCCACCGGCTGTAGCAGGCAGCAACAGCAGCAGCTGACGAGGACCGGCTGTGTATATACTTTCTTACGTCTGCCTACACGTCCAGGGTATTCCTGTACTCCGTCCGAGATGAACCTCAACGTGTGACGGCCGGGCAATCCCAGGAGGAAGACGCGTGGAAGCCCCGGTCGTAGGGCCGCTGTTAGTCCAAGAGATGAAGAGAGTCATTCTCTTTCTGAACGGCACCGACGTCAACGGCAAGGTAAGCAGCAGCCGCATATAGTCTCTGTGTATTGCCTTTTTAGGATTTGTTTTTGTTTCGTTTTTTGGATGATGCGACAATGAGTTTATGGTGGTTTACAGTATTCTTATGACAGAAATGCTGGTTAACAATGTTACAGATTCATTGAGCTTTTCTTTGTTTTTTTTTTAATCAATTGTTACATTGTTATTTAATCATTACTAAAAATTGAACCTACATCTATTTCTGGGTATCCTTTTTTATTAATCCAAAGTATTTTTTGTACTTTATTGTTTTTTTATTTTGAATAACTTTCTAATAATTTTAATTTTATTGTTACACTTTATATTTATTCTATTGATATTTATGATATTCCTAATATCAACAAATTATCCAATAACGTATTAACAATACCAAAATTTGTTGTTACTTGTTCTATTTTATTTACAAAAGAAATTTAGATAGATAATATGGTTATTTTTAATAATAAAATCTTTTCAGGTTTTTTTGGTAACATATTCATTGGATGAATTATTAAAAGAAGCCAGCATGAAGTTCAATATAAAAGCACAACGACTTTTCACTTCACAGGGAGGAGAAATAGATGATATTAGTTTAATTAGGTAAGTTTTTCAGTTGTGTTTAGAAGCTTGTATTAGTAAATAAATAATCATCTTTAATATGCTTTTCCTTTTTAATTAAATTACAAATTTATATTAATTTCTTTTCAGGGATGATGACGTAATGTATGTATCAAGCGGTGAAAATTTTACATGGAGCAGTAGAGAGTTGCATATCCATGACAAACATTCAGATTGGGTTACACTAAATGTTGGAGGAAAATATTTTTCAACAACCAAAAGCACATTAATCAATAAAGAACCTATGAGTATGTTAGCAAGGTAATTCAAGTATTTTATTGCAATTGTAAATTTTATTTTCTTAGTAATATTCATGAAACAAATCATTAAAAATTTTAATTATTTTCAATAATATATTTAGTAGAAACTATAAAATATTTTTGGTTTACAATTAATTTTTATTAAAACTTTATATTATTAAACTGTCATTTTTAACCCTATGAATGTAAAATAATAAATTACAAGTTTATTTTATATACTATCTTTTAGAATGTTCACTGATCAAGAGAGCGAGTGGAAATTAATGCCAAGTAAAAGAGATCGCAATGGAGCTTATTTGATTGATCGAAGTCCTACATACTTTGAACCAATATTAAATTATTTAAGGCATGGTCAATTGATAATAGATCCTGTTCTTAATCCAGTAGGTGGGTTTAGTAAAAAATACGTCAAAATTAGCACACCAAAGATTTAATATGAAATAATAATACCGTTATCTGTATTAAACTAAAACAACTTAATTTAGTACATAATGTCAAATTCAAATTACAATACTTTCTTATTAAAATAACATTATCTTTTTATAATATTTAAAATATAGTATAGTAAAGATTTTTTTGGATAAAACTATTAAAATAAAACTAAAAACTTTATTTAGGCATCTTGGAGGAAGCTCGATTTTACGGTATTGAAGGAGCTGTCAGTATCTTGGAGGAAATGGCCAAGGAAGAGGAGAAGAAAGAAAAGGACACAGTCTCACTTACAAGAAGAGACGTTTTGAGGGCTATTATGTCGACGCCTACGAGCGCCGAGCTGCGCTTTCAAGGAGTGAATTTAGCGGGAGCTGATCTCTCGCGATTGGATTTAAGGAATATCAACTTTAAGGTATATCATACTCCAAAATTTTCATTGACACTTTATATTTCATAAAGATTTTATTAAGAACTATCTGTTGCTAAATATTTATCATGAAATGAAAATATAGGGATAAAATTTTTTTTACTTTCTGGAGCAACAAGACATGAATCAAGATAATAAAGCATATAGAACTATCATCATTAAAACATACAATATAATCGGAAAATTACTTATAACGCACTCGTTAACTCTTAAAGAAAATCAAGAAAACCTTTTTCGCGCGTCTCTGTTCAACTGATCCGTCAACGCATACACCACTGTCGCTTTCTATTATAGACTCTCCAGATCGCTTCCGCATCGCCCACGAGCGTCACACGCACAATCGGACGGAATTAGCTCACCCGGCGAAATTAAACCTTCTCTACGCGTCCAATCCACACTCATGCACGCGTGTGTATTCACCTATATATATATAATAAGACAGTGTCCCGAGGGGAGGTATAGAAGGAGGAAAGCCGCAGCTCGCGCGGGGGCTCCGGCAAACTATTTTACGTCAGGAAATTTGATGTCGTCCAACCGGAAATGGAGTTGGTCGCACGCGTCCTCGCTCGCTTGCTTCGTCATGTGGCTTTCTCTCTCTCGCGCTCGCGATTAACTCATCTTTTATCGCACTTCCTCGGTACACGCGCGTGTGTCCGGATGCGGAAGTCGATGTCGCCGAGAGGGTCGTGGATACACACGTTTTCGTCTTTTTGACGATTTTGGCTTTGATTGGATACTGCAGTGTTTGGAAATAGGCTAAGTTGATCAGTTTGATTTGAGATCTATTTTTGATGTGACAAAGGTTAAACTGATAAACTGAGAATTGTTGTTGAAGATTCTATATAATTACGCAATTTTGTTACTTTACTATATAAATTCGTTTTCTTATATTATATTTTTGACATTATAAATAAATTAATTTAAGTAGAAAGATCTTCCGATGAAGGAGACGTTTTAAAAATTATTTACTATTATTGGAAGTATAAATAACTATAACTATACACTGGATGTTTGGTTTTATATAAAAATTTATGAAAAAATCAACTCCAATACAATCCTAAATAGTATCTATATATAAAATGAATTGAGTAAAACAGTTCTATACAACTAAGTATCTTATATATATTAATTAATTCGTCTATATCCAGACAATCCCAATGTCAATTTCACAAATACCTAAAAATTTTCCTACAGTACGCTAACCTACGCGGTAGCAACCTAGCAGGTGCCAACCTAACGGGCTGTTGTCTGGAGCGTGCCGACCTATCGAGCGCCAACCTCGAAGGTGCGCAACTCGTTTGTGTGAAGATGGTATGCGCGAACCTCGAGGGCGCGAATCTTCACGCGTGCAACTTTGAGGATCCGAGCGGATTGCCTGCTAATATGGAAGGTGTAAATCTGAAGAACGCTAACCTTGAGGGTAGCAACATGGCATCGGCGAATTTACGCGTTGCGACGCTGAAAAACGCGATACTGAAGAATTGCGATCTTAGGTCGGCTGTGTTGGCGGGTGCTGATCTCGAGGTGAGTCCATGTTTATGTTTTCTTCGTTTTAACTTAAATTTATTTATTGCATGGCCATTTAAGTTTAATTTTGGTATAGATTTTATAAAGAACCATTTGAAATCAAAAGTATAGAACAGTTGCCATTTGTATATTCTAACAATTACTCTTCTTTAAGAAACATTATTGCTGTGTTTATAGCGACATTTTAGTATTATTGTAATTATCTTGTTCAAGAACTCGTTATTTTTTATTATGTTAAATATGATAACATTTTAATAGGCTAATTAATCTTCAATAGTACTGATAAATACTGCAGAACGATAATGTTTATAGCTGTCCTAATAGAATTTTCATTACGGCAATTAGCGTGCACGATTAACTAAATGCATTATTTCACAACATCGAATTTTATCCTTAAACGTTTACAATTTGTAATACATCGCCATTCAATTATTAATCTGTCCAAAACTGAAATACGCGCTATCTATACTACCAATCCATTATAGATTCTGTTTAATGCACGTTTCCCAGCTTATGATATTTTGTCGCCAAACAAGCTATTATTGGATAAAAAAAGATCACAGTCGATTCGAAAAAGCGCATTCCCCTGCCACACATTAACAAAAAAGCACAAAACAGCATATTTAAAATCCTCTTCAAAAAGTCAAGCCAGCCCCTCTCATCCTCGGCATTCACAGCCCGTTCACCTAACCCAAACACAAACATATCCACCGTATATATAGGCGAATCCGGTCGTTCCCCTTCTTAGGCTCTCTCCTCTCCTGCTAAGAACTAAATCCGATCAAAGCTTGCACATTATACGATCCTGCTTTTACAAAGGAAATATAAGGCTGCAAATTCATAATAAAATACCCACGTACAACCTATATACACGTGTGGAAAAATGTCTTGTTTTTTTTTTTAAATTCCAGTGCTGCGACCTGTCGGGTTCGGATCTGCACGAGGCGAATTTACGCGGCGCTAATCTCAAGGATGCGGCGTTCGAGTTGATGCTCACGCCGTTGCACATGTCGCAGACGATACGGTGAGACCTGAACCGACGGATGCGCAAGCCGGTGAGACGAAGAAGAAAGTCCGCTGCTTGAGGAGGAGAAAAGACGGTCTTTTCCGGATTATATTCGCGCGCATGAATAAAAAGTATGAGGAAATTGTTGGATTGAGATATAGAGAGTGGTTCTTTCGTTTGTGTGTGCTTATATGATGCATTGCATACGTATATGATGAGTAAGGATTGGTTGGGCTCGCAGCGAATGAAAGATTATTTTTATGGAGATGCAAACGAGAAAATGTATGATTTATATTTGAGCTGTTTTTATTGGTTTTATTGAAAGTGCCAATGTTTGTTTTTTTTATATATTGTTTATCGGAATTTAATCTATAATGAATAACATAGTATTCGAATTTTCTTAACTACTGTTAACGAATGATATTAATGCAAGTATAAATTATATTTTGTTAAGAAGAGTCTTAACATTAGGTACATTGACTTCTTTCAATGATTATGAAAGATTTTTATTAATATTGAATTATATGACTGCCGAAATCCTTGAACGATTTTATCAAATCCTAATTGCACAATGCAAGTCACATTTTATCTAGTCTTGATTTTGAAATTGTTTTATATAAGAGATTAAAATTATGAAACCTTGAAGTAAAAATTAAGTTCTCATGTATTATAACATTTTAATTGTACTAAGGGAAACGTAAAAAACTATAACTTGTTATGCAAAAAATATATTTTTGTCGATTATATAAAACGCTTAAAAACAATACATACTTTTCAATGTGAATATTCAGAGGAAAAGAAAAACGTATCGCCAAGGTGGTTGTCGGTCAAAACTGGCAATTCTTTACGCGGACCGATTCAATGAACTGAGGTAATACTGCTTATTCATACATATTTATGCATCGTACACTCTAGTAGATTGCAATGCGATTCCGTTGTTGAACTTTTTTTGCCTTGCATATATCCCTACGAGGAAAAGAAAGAGAGAGAAAGCGAAAGAGTGAAAACGTTTCGTTGTGATAACTGTATTAGCATGCAATGCTACGTACAGTCATTGACAGTGTACGACGGCAATTTAAATTGAATCGTTAAATACCGACTTTGTTTTCAGTATTTTTTGCAAAGAAAATTTAAAATCCGATAATTGCTTACATTAGCATGTTTTAAAATCTTTATCTCTTGTTAAAAATTTAAATATCGTGCTTTATTTAGAGCCGCAAAAGATTTTTTCTTTACTGCTGTAAATATATTCATTACGGACAATTCGTAAAAAACTGGTATTAAGAAAGGCCAAGAAGGCCTTTTTTGTTTCATTTTAACGATTCAATTTAAATGCCTTTCTAGTTATTAAATGTTACATGATGCAAAATTAAATTTTGTGCGTCAATTACATTATTTAAAGTGTCACGCTAGTTTAATTCGGCGATTAAACAATTAGCGACCTTGATTGACTGAAAAATGCACCACGAGATGAAAGCCTTAATAGAAACTTAATATAAATTTAATTTGATTGCCTTAAAATTTATTTTAATGAAGCTGGTAGTTAAATTCCGGCGCGTAGCTTCAATTTACGTTACGGTTGAAGTCGGATACGCGCCTCTCCCATGTAATGGTGCTTAGCTTCATTATAATGAAGTTTCAATAGAAAATTTTCATTTTTCTATTGAATAACTTTACTGTCAAAGAATAGAGTTCTATTTTCTAGTGAGTCATAAACATTTTATTATAAATAAAATGAAATGAATTCGCTCATTGGCAAATGAATTTAATATTTTCCTATAGCTTAATATTTTTGCAGATGCACTAAATACACAAGATAAATAAAATTTTGTAGTACAGTGGTTTATTAAAGATTATTGGCAATGAATTTTGCTATATTTTATACAAACGCATGTAATATAAGAAAACGAAAAATAGTTTTTTTTTCTGTGGAAGTGGGAAAGAAGGTCAAGTTTTGTTTTAAAAATAAAAATAGTTATTTTAAAGAGTATATGATATGAATGTAGCAGTTAGATTTTTTGATAACGTTTAAAGTAATATTTAATTATTTAAATATAAAAGAACAGGGAGAGATAATTATACTCTGAATTATAATTCTCATTAACTGCCTATCAGCTGTAATAGAAAAAAAAATAACGTCCAAGATTGCGTCTCTGCGTTCGTTGCTAAGTATATAATATTTATATAACGAAAATGTATAACTTTTATTTATTAATATATAATAAAGTATCGCCAAAGGCGAAAATCTACACATTTATTGTTATCTTTTATTTTATCCTTCGACGATTTAAATCTTAACCATTTCTTAAAAGTAAGTCCAATAAACCCGCAACCACTCATGTAAATAATAATTCATTTTTTTCCATATATAATCCCACCAAAATCCATCACCCGCTGATATCATACGTCACCGAATTTGCCCAACATTAATTCAACCTATACTGCCAACCACATTCACTGGTATTCCCTATACGTGTTCCCCTTAAAGATTCCTATTAACTTAACCAGCATAAATACACTTACAGCTTTCGCTGCCGTGCATTCGAACTACGACGTTGCGCGGTGAGAGAGAGCTCATGAGTCGCATGAAACCGAAATGCATTCTCTGGTGAGGTTTCGCGAAACACGCGTCGTCGAATCGAGTTTGCCGAACTGCACGCGAGAGAGAGAGAGAGAGAGAGAGTTCTATATCTCCAACGCGAGAAGTTTGCATTTGGCTTCTAATCTCGTTTCAACGCGCCAAGTTTCTCACCGGATTCGTCGTCGTTGTAGCAAACGCGGACGCACGGAGAGGGAGATATGCGTGTCTGTGGGTGTAAGAGAGGAAAAGGTTTAGGATGAGCTGTGAATTTCGGACGACGGGATGTTTGCTGGTTCTTTTCGATTAAGTTGCATGTGATAAGGTGACCGGAAGGAATTGCTCGATGATGATATTTACTTATCTAGAATTGACTGCAGATATATTTGTAACGAAGTCTACCAACTTTATGTAAAATATTCTTATATTATATAGAGTACAATAATGACCTTACTATAATTATTTCATCAAAGATTAATAATTGTTAAGCTAAATAATTACTACAGTAATCAAATTTTCTAAAAAATCATTGCAAATAAGTGAAAATTTACTTATTTGCTCCTCAAGCTAAATTACTAGAAAATGACACTACCTGTTGTGGTCTAACCAAAAAGTGTTTTGGTATTATTTCCATATGTCAAACTAAACTATATTATTTACGGCACTGATTTTACAAGAAAAAATGTTGAATTAAAGTTCATAACTATAATTTTCTATCCAAAATGCATAACAATCACAGAGATAAACAAACACTTTTAGTTGAATATATAATATTCACAAACATTAAACGCATATATATCTACACAATTCCCTCGTTCCCATTAACATTTTCGCATGGTTAATTACACGTTTCACTATTCATAAACCGAGTGACGTTCAATCTACCGTGCAGACGCAGTAAGTATGAGAGATAGAGAGCGAGAGAGAGAGAGAGCGTCGTTTCTCGCGTGGGAGCATTCGGCATCGCTCTAACGTCAATTCGCGAAAACGCTATGGGAGAACGTCTCGAGACTCTGCGCGCGTGCACATCCGTGCGCTTATTTCGCGCGCGGCTTGACAGTTTGATATGTATCGTGCAACGCATGGTGTAGAAACGGTTCACCGAAATCTCGAGAGTTTCGATTGTATAGTCACATGGAATGCTATATAAGGGCTGCAACGTTGACTTCTTTGAGGATTGGAGATTATCTTTTGCGAGTGTATATGGTAGTTATCAAATAAATTTTGTATGTGTATTATAAAAGTAAGATTTTCATTCATTGTTATATGTGAATAGATATTGCTCAATTGTCTAATACAGTAATGGAGGAGTGAATATGTCTGACAATATTCAAGTGTTTCTACTTGTACTCATTTTTAGTGTCAAAGCTTCATGTTATACATTTTTGAACAACTGATTTTTTATATGAATTCATCCTCAGTAAGGATGTATCTAAATATATTTGAAGGTGAAACATTATTTAACTAGTTTTTTCAATTCATATTAAATAAAATACATTTCAACACTAGTATATATATGAACTCTAATGTTTTATTTTTAGTATTTATAAATTAACACTTTCCATTTTCAATCCACACGGATAAACGTCACGTAAACTCAGCCTCACGGTTTCTTACGTCACAAATTGCAGGTCCTGACACGCGTCGTCGTCTAACCACCCGTCCAACTCGAAATATTACCAGACACTAATTTTACACCACAAACTTCTCGCCTCGCACGCACCCTCTAATCATTCTACCCAGCCATGTCGCACACCTTCTCACTCAGTCAAAATCTCAGCAGGCCAATTATACCAAACCCCTTTCCTCAATCTCACCTCCCATTAACTATAACTCCACCCCCTCGCGATCCTAAAACAACCTCCAACCCCCCCCCGTCAATCTCACCTCACATCTCTTCCCACGGTAACTAACGTTGCAAACGCAGGCCTATATCCTATACCTAACGCAATTCACCCTATACTACTTCCTTGCTCAACGCGCAGCTATTAAGTATATACGCAATACCTCGTCTCTAGACATATACACACACACACACACGTGCAGCGGTAATTGCGCGAGTGCTGCAACCGCTGCACTTGCAATGCCAAATTAGAAGACCGTAGCGCGCGAGCAGCGGCATAAGTAGCGGCACTTTGGCACGACCTTCCGCGCTAATAAGCTACCGCCGAGCGCGCGCGCGAGCTAAAGTGTTTAAAGTCGAGCTGGCCGAGAGAGAGAGAGGCGAGATATTCGGTGTGGCGGACGTTGCAGCCTTGAGCGGACACGATGAGACCGAGGGTGCAGCGCTGGATTTATCTCTGCGCTGGAGTTAACGGTAATGATTGCAAGGCGAGAGGAGAGATGAGCAATGGCGAGGTGAGCTGTGCCGGCGTTCGAGGTTTTTGGATTACTATTGTATGGGGAAGAGTGAAAGGCTACCGTGAAATTGTTTGGGATGATTAATTTTTCGTTTTGTTTTTTAAAATTATTATTTTCATTAAGTTTCGAGAAAATATTATACTATGCGTGAACGTTGTTAAAAAATATGATGTATTAGCACTGATTATTACTGGTTACATTGGTACGTAGAAAACATTACATTAAGTGTGACATTATTATACGAATAAATTGATTTAAATATAACATTCATTAAATATACCTATATATATTACACTTTAATGTTACGAGAATCTTTATTTAGCTTTATTACCAAAAGACACTTGATCATTCGAAAACACCGCATTAATACATTCACTCTGAAGTTTATGGCAACCCTCCTGTATAGATATAGGAGGAGAGAGAGAGAGAGAGAGTATAGCAGGTTGCTGTAACAATGTACACACACGTGCGCGAAGTACATCGGAACGAGGCCTTACAAGATTCACTACGCCCCCATACATGTACGCTCGCATCATGTAAAACATTGACCATGCTCTCTCCTCTCTCTCTCTCTCTCTCTCTACCCTCGTCAACTCGCTATATCGCCAAGTTAAACATTCGAAATTCTCAGCGTCGTCTAAATAAAATATCCACCTCTCGCTAGAAACTTTACAGCCGAATCAATTACTTCGCACTTCTGTCCTTCTTCTTGCCAACTATACCGTGCGACTCGCAGACTCGGAACCGCATCCATCTTCTTCTTCTTCTTCTTTGCCGTAGCTTCGGCTCGTCTCCAAGCGCGCGAAACTTCGCTCCTAAAATCCTTTTCTCAAAACAAATCCTCCGCGAAACTCTTACATCTCGCTTTGCGCGAACCGTTGTGTTGGTAGTATATGTATAGTATAGACGTTGGACACCACTATACACTGTGACCTCCTCTAAACTCTTTGAATCCGTTACTAAGACACGCCAGTGCTTGATTGATTGAGAGCGCGCTCGCGACAATGAGACTCTGATTTATTCGCGCGCGGCGAATCGATTTTTTAGATTTTTCTCTCTCTCTCTCTCTCTCTCTTTCCTTTACGAAAAGGGAATATAATGCTCAGGTGAGAATGCAAATCGAGTTTTTGCGCACACGCGCCGCGATTTATTCTCAAGATTTGATACGATGAGAGATGCTGGGTTAGCTTTTTTTTTTCTTTTTTGTATGTGTAAATCTTGTGGTGAAACGGAGGAGTCCGATGGGGGTTGTTTAGAAGATGTTTCGCTAAAATGATACATATATATTATTGCTTCTTATCGAGAATTTGTTCTACAAGAAAGAAAATTATAAAAGTTTTAGCCGCCATGTGATTTAGTAGGTATACATGTTGTATCGAAATATACACATAAATAACAGAAAGAGAAAAGTTTCAAACAAATGCAATTATATTATATTCTTTCTTTTTCAGAAAAAAATCTGCGTAGATTATACTGTTATTATTGAACCGAGATAATGGTTTAAACAAAGTATGAAATTATGGTTATAACTAAGGTTAAAAAACTATTTTAATTGCATTTTTAACGATAATGGTAGCGGTTATTTTCCGAGAATTTGAACCGTAATTAATTTCGAATTCTTTGAAAATGTATTGCGTAAAGATACATATATATATATACATATAAAAGGATGTATCTATACATTTTTCTTAATATTAAAAAGCTATCGACGTAATATTTAAACGTACTTTATAATATTTCGACATGCTAAGAGGTGAAATTCGAAAAAGTAATTAATCCTTAGAATAAACTGTTATATTTATTTAACTTTCGTCATGCACATTTCACCATACGAATATCAACAATCGATGACTCGGAAAGTATTTGACTCAGTGTGTGCGCTGACGCTGATTGAATCGTTCCTCTTCAATCCTATTTCACTGAAAATTTTCGACCAAGATACATTCGCTCGCTGCTGCGAGAGCCTTTGAGGTGACTAGTTGGACTTTTAGCCTCGAGTTTGCTACTCGACTACGCATTTGTTTGCGTCTCTCGTCAGTTTCAAAGGACTTCTGAGCTTTTAGTGATCACGAAAGAACATTATCATGAGGGAATTTCGTATGTATCATGCGGTATTATTGTTTTTCTCGTTCAGGGAAGACCTGCCCAAAGTAAATTATTCATAATTACAATTTGATTAGATGGTTTATGTATTTAGTGATATTTTACAGCGTCTATTGAAAAATATACTTTTTAATGCTTCATTAATTTCGCGTACCATCGAAACTTTTATCGTACAAAAAATATAAATTACTGTTTAAAAATTCTCGCTTAGATGCCAGACATTTTCCCCTTTTTCACGCGCCAAAGTCTGAAAAGATATTCTCATTTAGCCGCTAAGTGACTTGTCGAAGACGAAACTTCCATTAAAAAATCATGAGGGCATGAAATCGAGTGAAACATTACTCATCCGTCCGTTAGAGAGATTGTATCTGTCAATAATGGTAATTTATGTCTGACTGATGTAAGCTTCGCTCGCTTTTGTAAGAAATTCCACGTTCAACTGAACGATCATTGTATGTGATTTCGCAAGACGATTGGAAAGTACTTTATTTTCTCACTGTTGGGTTTAATGATTGTTCGAAATTTATGCAGACGAGTTTTTGAATTAAGATACGTTTATATATAGAGATTTTATAAATAGAGTCTCGAATTATTTCTCTATATCATTGCAATACAGTATGTATATCATGCCTCACTTCATCACACCATACCATTTAATTTATTAACAAAATTACATGAGCCGAATAAAAAGCATCACGTACCATAACCATGAAAGGGCGACTATCATCTACACCACCACCACCGCCTACACATTTAAATCCAATTACACGTATACCTCAAAGCTCTCATCTCCTATCAACCTTAACGAGCACCTCGTACACTTACCCAAAACCAGCCCGTGTAAATCTCACCGCTTTCTATGAGACGCAACTCACTCTCTTACACTCGAGCCGTAATAACCCGTCCACATAATCGCTGGTGAGCTTTCGCACTCGGCGAAGCGCGAAATCTCACGACGCTCGTGGCTGACCTCCGCTGTTCTATGTGTATGTGTGTGAGTATGTATCTCGCGGTCTGATCTTCTCTCTCTCTCGGCGCTGAGTCGGCGCTTTGCGTGATGCGTCCGTAGTGTGTGAGTATATAAAACGCTACACAGTGATGGTGCGTAAGTGTAATTAAGGGTTTTTTTTAAGGAATGAGGTTGTAGTTTTAAGATACAGTGGATTCCATGATTTTTTGCTCGAGGTATTGAGATGTGAATTCGTTGGGGTGCGGTTGGTGAAAATCAATGTTAGAGAAAAAGGTTATATTGAATTTTTTGTTGTGAACGATAAATTTTATTTGAACTTGTTATATGCTGGAATATATGCGGCAGATTTGACATTTGAAATGAGCTTTTTTCTGAAAAGTATCAAGACGAAAAAATATGCTACGATAGGGTCATTTTTTTTGTAATAACTGTAAAAAATGTGAGTTTTTGTCAGACAAAGAATTATTAATTTTGTTGATTTGAGTACATAAACGAATCGTTTGAATATATTTATTACCGAAATATATTAAAAAAATTACTTATCAGAAGTACCATAGCAATATATTACAGAAGGCATCATTTGTAAGTAGAAAGACTCTGATGTGGTCAGACATGACAGTTGAATGTTTTTCATGCCGAACTAATTTAATTCCTTTCCTGTTTAACTATAAAAATAAGTTGAACAAAAACTATTTATTATATATCTTAGCTTCTCAATTTCAATTTTGCAACTTATAGGAATTAATTATAAAATACCTTTCATATATACAACATTCACATAATAATGAAAAAATCAGTGCTAAAATAAAGTACATTTTACATAAATCAAATATACCAAGTCAAAAACTTAAAATCATCACAAAATAAACCATATCCACTCCACGTCCGGCGAAATGAAAAAAAAAATCCATCGAAATGACATATCACATCGTGCATCTCCTTTATCCACCCGTACTACAAAAAAACTCCAGCACCCCCACGGTTGTACAGAATTCCAACGCGCCACCGTTTAATCTTACATACCTTCATCCTCCTACCGTCCGTGCAAGACATACAGCACCTTATATCCGCTGCTCTCTCGTATATATATGTGTACGTATATACACACGAGAGAGGCAGCAGCAAAACCAAAGAGAAAATTCGATATTCCACACGGCCGGCGGAGAATGTAAATACACGGCGTTGGTGGTGCCGCCGAGTATAAATATATATAAGGGCTTTGCGCCAGCCAGAGGATGCATACACACATATATATACGTATATATATACGAAGAGAGTGAGAGAGAGAGAGCAGAAGCGGCTCGAGTGGTCACGTAGCGTCTTTGTCGGGCTATCGCCTTGAAAAATCTCGAGGCGCTGCTGCTGCTGCTTTGTCGACCTTCAAAAATTTTCAGCCGACGGAGGACCGCATGCTTTTACGAGGGTCACCGACGTTTTCGTAAAGCAGCGTTTCTGTGTGCGTGTGTGTGTGAATATATATGGAAAAATGTATAGTATAGTCGATCGAGCGAGTTTACGGTGTCTCGAGATGAGCTTTACAGTGAAAATTTTGAATAGAAATGCGAGAAGTGCTGGTTGTTGAGGTTACACGATTGGTTTGCACTGAGTAAGTATGATTAGGAAGGATGGACATTTTTATTATATAGAGAATTGATCAGAGTTTTTTGCGAATTAACCTTGTATGAGTGGTGATAAATATATATTATTAAGTTTGTGAAATTTACAAAAGTAATTTAGCCAGTTCTTGGCTATTTCTGATGAATGTATTTTTATGAGAAATATTTCTTTCAAATTTCGAACTATTAAGTATTGAACTTTAAACGCTTGCAAAATAAACTTATAAATGTAAACTATTGATCTTTGATCTCAACACGAATATCAGTAGTAAACTTGAGGATCCGTACATTGAATATTTCAGTTATATCTGGGTCACTATTTAGGAAATTGCGATGCGCAAAACTGTAATTACGAGGTTCGTCATCTTGGAAGAGTTTAAACTGATATCGTTATCTGTGTAATGCGAAACGTTATACGTAACATGAGTGTATTTTGTGTTTTTAGATAATTAGAGAGTAAATTCGCAACTGAGTAGTAGTGCATGTAAAGTAAATCCAAACTTTAATGTGTATGTGATATCTCATGTAAGTTGGAAACATGATTTTATCGTGTAAATAATATACTCTACTTTTCAAAAGTTTCAAAGTTTAATTAAAATATTTTTTGAATAATCAAAATTTCTAATTTTTATTAAAAGTTGTAATGGTGAAACGTATTAAAAGTTTAAGTTTTTAAATAGAATCACTATTACAAAAAATATATAAGTATACGTACTGCTCATTATAGTAATTGTAAATAAATTGTAAATAAATAAATATGATAATTATCTGTCTAACCAACAAATTTTAGATACATTACAGAAGAATGGTCCCAATTTCATATTTTAGTAATTATTCCGTATATTACTTTGCGCAAAATGAAAATTCCTCATCCTCGAAATATCATTTACCAGAATGTTTATTCTAGACGAAAAACAACAACTCTATAACTCAAGATTCATTTATTGACCGCATTCTCCTCCTAAAACCTTCGACCAAACAATTTACAACACACTTCCCAGAAATACACTCACCCATTGAGCTGACTACGCAAAGAAAGTCTTCCAGATAAACCAAGCCCAATCACTTCTCAGGATACATAATACTATTCGTACTCCTACGCATACGCACTCTCGTTTTCTCTCTTTTGCTTTCTCTTTCGTTCTCTTTTCGCCTACGCACAAAGCACGAGCGATCATCAATTGTCCAAATGAACGAGCATAGAAATGCGTAAAAAGCAATTTTTCCCTGTTGATTCGCTTCTCGAGATAGAAGGTTTTTGTGTCAAGGTGTCGGACGTGCGATTGCCAGTGATGTTCGATAGAGGGAGGATCGAAAGGATAAGTCATCCATTACATTGGTACACAAAACAATAACAGTGAGACCTTAGTAGGATATCAAACCTTAGTATTCTTACATGTCTTGAGGTAATAAATCCAACTACGAGGGCAACCTAATTTTCAACAATTTTAAGATTTTCTCATTACTTACATGATTGATAAATTGTTTCTTTAATAATTGAGTTAGTAACATTAAGTAACACTAGAGACACTCTATAAGATGCATCTTTAATTATCTAAATACGATTTTTCTTTTTCGAAATGTAGTAAAAAAATTCCACTGTTATATTACAAAAAAAAACGAAATTTAATTAAATGATTTAGCAACAATTCAAAAGCGCATAATAGTATTATTTCGTAAATAATAATATAACGAGTTGAAAATTTTTTTTTATCTGATAATGCGATAGAAATATTTAGAATTTTTAGAAGTATCTTAAAATCCTAAGGTAGTGTTCAAATGAAAATCATATTTAGGTAGAGCTTACTTTTTTTTACGTGTTCCTGTATTATCGGTCAGCTTGCGTAATAGAGTTTTGATTAGTATCCTGGATTCTGTGTTGTATCTGAACTGTGGAGTGTAACGCTTTTGTGGGTACCATCAATTGCGATGAAAGGTTTGTTAGGAAAGATGGAATTACAAACTTGCGGCTTTTCAAGATAAATTGCCTTTTCTCTTGACCTTGTAGTTATATTTTTTGTACATTTACTGTTTACTAAAAATGTATTTATTTCAAAAAAATATATGTACACATCTCACAAATGCTGCAAAAAACTTCGAAAAATGAACCCCAACATTTTTTTTCGAATACATCTTCCAAATTTGGTTTTTCTTGTCGGTTAGGGTGTCTATAGAAGAGATATCCGTGGTTGAACAAAGTCCATCAAAGGGTATCATTTTTCTGGGGCCAATAATCAATTGTATATAAATGATTAAAAATAGCTCTAGTTTAGTTCTAAATTATTCTACCAAAAACAAAATACCTTGAAAAGGTCAACCATTGGCCCAACCATTGACCACGTGTATTTTAAACTCAACTTCAAACTCACATAACTTTTGAAGGAATCAGCATTTTCTAATTCTGAAAAAGATCTGGAAAGCTCACGCTCATTAGTTTTATTTTCTTTTGGTAGCATAATTCAGGACTAAACTGAAGCTATTTTTAATCATTTTTAAACAATTCATTATTGGCCCCAGCATAATGATACCCTTTGATGGACTTTGTTCAACCGCGGATATCTCTTCTAGACGTCCTAAATAACAAGAAAAACCAAATTTGGAAGGTGTAATCGAAAAGAAAAATTTGAGGTCCATTTTTAGAAGTTTTTCGCCGACTTTTTGTGAGATTTTCACATATACAATATTATTTTAATAAACAAACATAAATAATTAACGATTTATACTTTATGAAAACTATATACAACAACATATTTCTAATGTTCGTTTCATTTTCTTTTTTCCCACAAAAAATTTGCTTTTTCTACCAAATACATTTCATTTTATTTATAATACAAGAGTAAACCTAAGAATGCTATTTTCTGCGCATATATCCAGTCTTCGTGAAATTCCAGAAATTCGACAACAATACGAAATATTTTCCGCAAACGAAAACAAATAGAATGTGCTCCCGCAAATCTCCAACAGAATTTGGGCTTGGTAAACAGCAGGGAAAAAGAAGAGTGGAGACATATGAATGAAGCAGATACGCTTATAAAGTAAGATTAAATGCGTGCTTACGAGAGAGAGCGAGAGCGAGAGAGTAGAGAAGAACAAATCGAGAGGCTGAGCTAGGGATAGCGCGTGCGCGCGTGGAAAAGCACGGAGGAGGAATGCAAAGAGAAGAAGGAAAAAGCAAGGAGCGAGTGCGAAAGAAAGAGAGAGAGGAGCTTGCGGGCTGAAAGAAACATTTGCAAGATGAATGAGAAGGCGAAAGGAGATGGAGATAAAAGGCCGTAGTGAGCGGGCGCCTGTACGTGAGTACGTGTTCATTTATTCGGACGAGAAGAGGCGCGTCGTGTGAAGGCGGATTCGCGAATCTGGTAAACAGGCTGATTTGTACGCGGCGCGTGTGCGTACTGCTCGGAGTTTTTTTCCTTCTCCACGTGGCTCGTTGTATACGAAGATGTACAGGCTCCAAAATTTATTTGACTTGGTTATAGCAACTTTTTTTTGACGAATTTGACGATCGTATTGGGTCGTTTATGCGATAGCGATTTTGATTTTATGTAAACGGTGATTCGACTGTTTGCACGCGTTTTCTGTTTATTAGCTATCGTTCCAAGCCAAACCTGTAATTACGCAAATGGCTCGAATTATATATCTCAACGTGAGGGTGATAATAGAATTGAATGATCTAATAACAGTCAGCTAATTCATTACGTATGCAGTCTATCGGATGCAAGTTTGGTCCTTTGCAATAATGCGTATGTTAGCTATATGGCAAACTAAACGTTACGGTTTTCTTTTCTAAAATGCTTTTTAATCAGATTTAAGAAAGCATTTTACTTTAGTTAAATATATATTAAACATTAATTAAGTACCAAAGGAAATTAGCCGAAAGAGAATTCCGAAAAGAATCTTCTCGGAACTGGTTCGTTAGTGTAATATAATTATTAATTTAATTGATAAAATTATAATTGAAGAATCTTATTATATTGAAATTATTTATAAGTTATCTTATAAATTGAATTTAGTAAAAATTAAATTATAATAAGATATATGCTTAATTCCTCTTTCAGTGAATTATCCAATAAAAAATATCTTATATATTTTCTTCATATCAATTCTAAAATCTTCTAGAAGATTTTCACCTTCTTAACAAAATTTGCAAAGCGCACCTACAGGAGTATCCGCCGCCAATCCGAACCAATGAACCCGCCCCGACAATAACTGTACTTATAAATTTCCTTATTCCTCTCATCCAGCTACGACTATATGCAATTCTCCGTTCGCGAATAAAGCTATAGTGCGCTCAGCTCGTAACTAGAATAATGAAATAGCGTGGAGGGATGGTAGCAAAGATCAAGCAAGAACGAGAGAGAGAGAGAGAGAGATAGAAAGAGAGAGAGATGTTTGACTGATGAGCTCTGTGAAAACGCGAAGAGAAAAGGAGGTGTATAAAGCGACCACGCAGACGAGAAAACGCCGAACAAATGCGAAAGGTAAGACGAAATCGTGCGATAAGTAGCGCCGAGAGAGAGAGAGAGAGAGAGAGAGAGATAGAGAAGAACAGTGTACACGTGTAGAGCAGATGTAGTTTAAAATAAACTTACTCGTGCGCGGAATAGAATTCTTCCTTTTCGCTATATATGCTTTGTTCTCTTTTTGCCGAAGTTTCGCGCGAAACTTTTTTGCTCATCGTCTGCTCATTGTTTATCTTGAACGGTACGCACAGGAGCAAGAGGAACGCGTCATTTTGGAATCATAATGCGGCACTACGTGACGTCTCCATAGATATCTATATATTATAAAGTCGAGGAGGCGGCGCGACGACTGAACGGGGCTGGATTTGCAAGCGAGGGAGTCAAATGGAACGGGAAAGACTCTTCACGCAGACTTGACGATGAAGAAGTGGAAGTTGAGAAACTGAAAATTTTCTCTTTCCACGGACGGAGCTTCTAGTTTCATGCTGGGAGTGAGAAAGGCGTGAATATGAAGTTTTTTCAAATTGAAAATCTGATAAATATATGAAGCAGGTTTGTATGGTAGGCGTTATTCTATGTTGAGAATTACTTTTAGAACAGACTTACAAGGAGAGGCTCAGGGATCCGGATCACCAATTTTCCTAAAACTTACAGAGGTTGTAAATATTATTGAATAATAAAACTCTGTTAAGTTATAGACCCTAACGCATCCATATAAAAAAGTTACAGCATGTAACAAT
>JAWWEQ010000055.1:26509704-26548090 GCA_035583055.1 Torymus tubicola
TTTATTATTTAATAATATCTACAACCTCTGTAAGTTATAGGAAAATTGGTGATCCGGAACCCTGAGCCTCTCCTTGTTAGTTTTATGAAAAGTATTATTTTAGCTTTGTGTAAGAATAGATTTCGCTTTCGGAAATTATGAATCGTATATAGATTTGTATGTATGGAATGTACTCTTATAATACTCCTGGAAGATAAAGGTGTTTAGAATTTATTATAACAAAGTTTCTGTGAAATGAAATATTTATAGTGATGTTCTACTGTTATGACGTTACTGTTTTTTAATTTCTAAGTTCACTCTTAAAAGTAGCACCTACGTGACAGAGTCCAGACAAATCCATTTCGTATAAAATAAATCTCTTATAAGTAAGAGGAATCCATTTGATAGTAAATTTTACAGAATTTTCTTTTAAATTTACAGCCAAATGGATTCCTCTTACTTATAGAAAATTCATTTTAGATTGATTTTCTGTTTAGCACAATAATAAGAAGATCTCCTCTGTCACGTAGATGCTACTTTTAAGAATGTTATTACTTTTTACAACTATCTATATTTTTTCTCATTTTATTACAGAGAATTTTTTAAAACTTAGGCGTAAGTTTATATGAGTATAAAAATATTCATTGTCTTTTACTGTCCGTGAAACTGTCATTTTTAAAAATATTTTATCAATTTAACGCGGATATTTGCCATACGAGTAAATATAGATGGCATTTATATAAAAAAACTGAAATTTCATCAGCATTCTCTTGTATTAAAATGTAAACACTGTTAAAATATGTTCACACAAATGTACCATTCATTATACTTTATTCAACTAATTTATAAATATATAGATATATCTATATGAATCGTACTATACTTTTGTTCTCTATGTATCTTTGTCCAACAAACATATTTCCAATAAATACACATTCCAGTATCTTAACAAATTGAAAGACGCTCTACAATTTCATCCAAGAGAGAGAGAGAGAGAGAGAGAGAGCGAAAAAGAGATAGAGGAACGTGAAAACCAAAGTCCCCTAAACAGAAAAACGCTGTACAGCGCAACAAACAAAGAAAAAGACCAATAAAGACAAAGGCTTGTATTCAACCGAACGAGGGGATAAAAAGACGTGAGTATATAGCGTTGCGAAAAAAAAAGTTGTAAGACATAGGCGAAGAAGTCCCGTAAAGAGAAGGCTATGGAAGGGTCGACGGTAAATAAAAGCGCGCGCAAGTCGGCGTAAAAACGCGAGCGGAAAAGGCAAAAGTCATCGCGAACGAATGCGATAACGCAAATATAACTTCTTTATTAACGGTAAACAAACGCGTGAGAAGAGAGCGGATAACGATCGGATACGTGTATTATATGAAGGAGACATACGAGCTGCGAAGGGACGGCGTTTGTATCGTATATGAAGACGCGCGTCGCTGCCTGTCAATTAATCATAAATACTTGATTAGGTTTGGGTAGCGTTACGCGTCCTGAGGTGTATTCGTTAATTAATGGGAAGTAAGTGTGCGAGAGATTAGGTATGTAAAGAAACGTTATCGATACAACTAGATGTATATAGATGTCGTATAAAAAGATATATCTTTATAAATATTATGGAAGATAGTTATGTATTAGTTTATTTTTATTAATCCATAATGTTAATGTATATTATTTTGAATTATTTAACATATTAATATAAAATATTATTGGAAGTATATGTATAAACGTATACAGTAAATGTATTAAAATATTATTTTAACTGTAGTGTATATTTCTTAAAATTTATTCAACGTTCAATATTTTAGGAAATAAAATCAACTTCTAGCGAAAATAATTGATGGATACAAAGAAGATTTTCCAGCGAATTTCGCGATTAAAATAAAAGTTTTGTTGCTCTAGTGCAAAAGTATCGGGAAAGTTTCGATTATTCTTTGAAAGTTAAATATTTCATGTTGGTTGCACGTTTAATATTGGCAAATTAATTTATGTTTTCCTCTTTTGTAAGAATTCATTAATTAATTAGGTCACTCTAGTAACAACGATGTAATAGACAACTACATTTTCAAATTAGCAAAATTGCGATATTTATATTGCTATGGAACATTTAAAAGATACCGGAAGTCAAAGTTATCAGCGTGAATCACAAAACATGCGAACTATAAACACCATTACACTGCTGCGATAACGATACTGAAGATTGTACATACTGACATTATATTATTATCGTGTCGATAAAATTGATTTATTATGTCTTTTGCGGTTACCTTTTACTCAATACTAATCACGGGAACATCACTTACGATTAAAACCTCAATTTTCACTAAACCTTATCATCCAGAAGTTCTACGTCTGGCAGTATAAAGATAATGAAACTTTGCAACCCCTCATATAGTTTACCAAAACATAAAAAAAAGAAAATGTAGAAGAACACACCAATATATACACCGAAGAAACCCTTATAAGAGTACAGCACAAGCGACAAAGACATATAACGCAGTACGCGGGCATTAATGCAAAAGCAGACAGAGAGAGAGAGCATGAACGACCCTATATATATATATATATACATATAAGGAACCAACCATGTAAAATACTGGCTTGCATCCGCGGCGCTCTCGAGACCTCACATATACACACGCACACACAGGTAGCCACTGGGCGACCTAGAGAACCACCACCGCTGCCGCTAGCGAACGAGCGAGCGAGCGAGGGAACGAACCGCCCCCTCCTCCTCCACCACCACCACCTCCTCCACCTCCACCTCTTCTCTTTCTCGGCCGGTGTGGCCGGGTGGGCGACGAGGAGGACGGATCGATCGCGCGCGCGACGGAGACAGAGTCACACCACGCTGCCGCCACCGCTGCCGCCGTGCGCTCTGGGGTAGTAGGTATATAGGAGAGAGAAAGAGAGAGAAAGAGAGGGAGAACGGCCGGGAGGCTGCTGCCTGCCTGCCGCTTAGTATCATCGCGACTACCAGCGCGGCCGCACCGACCGACCGCGCGTTCGCGCTTCCGGTACATAAATATATATATACATATATGTAGAAAGAGATATATACAGACCTTTGCAAGGATATTGTACGCGCGCATGCATATGCAGAGAAAGAGAGAGAGAAAGACGGAGAAAGAAAGAGAAACTGTTTTTCTGTGTGCGCGCGGTGTGAGGAATAAGTGACTGTGTGAGCGGGCTGACCGTAGCCCGGGATTTTCTACTGAGAGAGAACGAGTGAAGTAGTATATATATAGTGAGGGTATGGACTATAGTTGTTGTTGTTGTTGTTGTTGTTGTGGTAAGTGCCGCTGCACGTGGACGAGGTTGAGGATGATGACCAGAAACGAGAGCGCCGTCGGGTTGGAGGGATGAATGAGTGCTGCGGCGGCAAGGAGAGAGAGAATTGACAGGATTCGTTAGGTGAGTTGACGCGGGATTGAGGAGAAGGGATACACGTGAGGATGATACTGGTCATTGTTGTTATGTGGGGTGGTGCTGGTTAGATTGATAAGGAAGCAGTGGGGGTGAGATTTGATAGTAGCAGGGGTATTAGGAGAGCTAGAGAGAGGGATGCGAGTGTTTATGAAAATATTGAGGGTAGTGGAGGAGTAAAGTGAAGACGGAATATGGTTGTGAATTGAAGATTTGATAATGTTGGTGTAGAAGTAATCATGTCACTTACTTGAAAAGGATTGGATGGTTTCTTCAGATGCAGTGTGCTTAAATTGCATTGCTTATTCAGAGAACGAAAATAAGAAATTATAATTCTGAATTAGTAAGAAAGAATTTTATATTAAAACGATTTTCATAGGTCTGTTGTTATCGAAAGAAATTTTGATAGTTCAAAAATATGCGTGTAAACATTTGCGTGCGCGAAATCACGTGTGAAAAACAGCTTGTCGATCGACTGCTACTCCGATACTTAGCGTTTTGACTTGAAATATGTCTCCTGCCTTGAAATGATTGATTGGAGAGAGTCTGAAAGGTAAAGTGTCGAGACTTAACGTGAGGTTACTTGAATTTTACGAGGGGAAAATCAGTTGTGCATCAGTTTTTTTCACGCTGTTATTTTTATTTTCAACGTTTCATTTTTACACGCGACTCTTAAAAAAATGTGGTGCTCTGGCAATGCAAATAACTTCTTTATCTGAACGTAATAAATCGCCAGTGTGAGTTTCAAGTTATTTGGTCAATTATTCTTACGCTGGGTATATTTCAAAGTCAAAATTCAAGGTTTCGAAGAAGACCTTTCATCAATAAACTGCAGAAACCTTGTATAATGAACTTTATGATATACGATTGCATCTTATTATAAAGAATCTAAAGTATTACTGTTGTTATTAATATTTGTGAATTGATTAAACAATTTGATAGCATAATTTATAGTTTCATATAATTTTTATACGCTGCCGTACGTGTAAAATTATACTTTAAAAATCTATATTATTTTATTTTTTTAGTGGTGAGAACGAATAATCAATTGTTGATAAAAACCATATTTGTAGAATTTCGATTTTATTTATACTTCATAAATGTATTTTTTTCCCGAAAACTCCATTTACAATGTGAAATTCAACGAAAAAACATTTTGAATGAAACGCAGACCTTAATTAACGAATTCTGAATATGAATCGACGTACGTTTAAAAAAAAACGTTAGCGTTTCGAGAATATAGGTCACGTTCTTTTATACTGGATAACCAAATATCTCGTTGTTTTTAAGATATGAATGAATATAAAAATAACGAAAATGGCTCAACACTTTTGTTCAATGAATACAGTAAATAAGTGCGTAAAATGTAACTAACTATTAATAGATTTTAGAAGCTGAATAAGGGTGAATAATTATGTAGTTACATTTTAAATTTAACTTTATTTTTTTTCTTTTTCGTTCTCAATTTAAGTTAGTTCTAGGGAATTTTAGAGTTTCATAAGTAGCCAAGAACGGTAAAATAAATAGCTTCCAAAAATGTGACTTCCAGGTTTTAGGTTACTTTTACAACTAGAATCGATCGATGAAATATAGAAAGAAACATTTTTTCAATTAATTTTTGGCAATATTAAAAAAGTTAAGTTTCCAGTGAAACATAAATATCACTCCATAAAAAGACCTACAATTATCCATGCTTTATTATAGATATTATTTATGCACTGCTTTTATTTTTATGTGTTATAACATATTATAGGACTCATAAACAATAACGAGTACTATTCGCAATAAAAATTTCTGTTGATTATTCGATGAAAAAAAAGTGCTCGTGCCCCTTTGGGTCCCCTTGGAGGTACGTCCCTTCGCACCTCAAAGTTCACTAAAAATCGTTGGCAACATTTCATGGGCTTGTCCTGATTTAAACTGTACTTGAAGTCACGCTGTAAATCACTGCACGATAATCGTGCCGAGTTGACCCAGAGCTTTCTGTGTTTACAGTGTAAAGACACTTCGTACCGGTCAGTGACAGATTTGTAAATATACATCGCTCGCACGCGCTCCTCTTGCAAGCCGTAAATAAACTAAAAAGCATATACGATGAATGCATTTTTCAAACAGGTTTTTCAACGTTCCAATTTCCTCCTCAAATTCAATTACCTGTTTTTTTTTGTAAAAAAATGTAAATGAAAAAATGAAATTTAGCGAAGTAAGAGACGAGAAAGAGAGAGAGAGAGAGAGAGAGAGCAGTACGGAATATACAGCTTTTTTGCGTTGATTTTATTTCGTGCAACTTCTATTTCACGCGTACACTGCCGCAAATAAGAAAAGTTTATATACGCGGCGAAAACTAATGCAGCGCGCGTCGGTAAAAGTTCAGGAAATTAAAATTTGAACTCCGCTTTATAGTCTCATTTGTAAGCAGTTTAGACTTTGAACTGCAAAATTTTGTATCGCTTCTTAATATTTTAAGAATAAACAGTCACATAGATATAGGAAATCTATTTAACTTTTATAATTTTTTTTTTCAACAAATGTTGAACTCAATTGCAAAGGTTTGTTTGTGCAGTAGCGCATTTTCAAAACTTAGTTGAGAAAGAGATAATATACATGCAATTTAAATATTGCGAGTCGCTATACCTAAACTATTATCCACTTTTTTCGTGAAAAAAAAATATAAATCCCGCATACGATACGTTAAAAAAGATAAGTAACTTTTATTATTACTTAAAATACACAGGCGTATTTGTTAAATATACACCCATAACTGATAACTACAGACTAACTGTTTATAAATATGACACCAGGTGTTTCTAGTTGCTATACATGGTGACTTGCAACATTCGAATCTTGCCTGTACACTCTATCTCTTCAGGCCATAACAATATTTAAAATGAAAACAAACACGAAATTTCGTGATTAAATTAATACTTTTAATAGTAGAACTACATTTATATTCCCTTTATTTCTTCAAAATTTGAAAAACTGGAATTACCAAATATTAAAAAAACACTACATTCGTGAAATTCAAAACGGCAATATTTTCACAGCGTAAACAATTCGAAAATTCACGCATTTTTCCTTCTCCATTCATTCCACACATGTACACATTTACACATACATCCACTCACCATAAAAAACTTTTGTCAACCTAACAGCCAATTCGTAAACACTAAATAACTCTGGTTTATCAATTTTTTTTTTGTTACTCGACCACCAACAAAAAGCACACACACATACACCATTTCGTGCGAAATTGCACATCTCCGTGAACGTCTGTCGTCACGTTCGATATTGCAAAACAATAACAAACATTTTCGCCACGACGCTCAAAGACACGGCGACGCGTCCCATATGCGAGCACACGGTATGGGGAGAGAAATAAAGAGAGAGAGGGAAGGCAAGAGAGAGAGGGAGAGAGAGAAAGAGACAGGAGAACTTTATCGCCCTCTGTTTATACGAGGAGCGAGATACGGTTTATAAACTCGCGACGTTTCCAGTTTGTTTTATGATATTGCACTGGTTAGTGCGAACTGAAAGTTGGCGACGCGTCACATGCATACGTGTATGTCTGTATGCTTGCATATATATATACGTATATGTAACAGAGTTCGTTCCTCGCTTCCATTCGTCGGTGCACTCGAGCAAAATTCTGTAAACTGCGCAGTGCGCCCTGATAATCTTTTTTTTTTTGTACCCAGCGAAGCTTTTCCAATTTTCAGCGGTGTTTATCCACGGAAGTTGTTTTGGCGGTGGGATGGATTAACTGTACGAACATATTCGTGGTAAAAAATGTTACAAAAATTGGGTTGTTATTACTTTTTTTTTCTTTAATCGAAATTAAAAAAGAAATACGAAGAAATTTGAATTGGAGTTATTAATTTAGGTAAATGCTCCGTTTTTTGTTCAATCCCCATAAGGAACTGTCGTCATACTAGATCAGGTTTACCACTACTTAACAAAACATTAAAACTCTTCTTCATTCTCAGTGGTTCCTCTCTCCACCTTCTTCTCTTTTTCGCACACTCGAAATCACTCACGTCCTTGATTTCTCCATGTTCACCAGTCGCTCGCCGCGTTATTATTAAACGCGATTAAACGAAGATAAGGTTTTATTTTCTCTTTCTTTTGCTTGCTCGTCGTTGTTGTCGCCGCGTCCACGCTGCCGCCGTCGTCGCGTTCTTTCTTCCCCCCCCCCCCCCCACTCTTCTCCTCCCAATGCTATTAATAGCCTTTTTAAAGTGAAAATACTGGGTTATTGGAAATTTTCCCTCACTTCGCACGCTATACCGCCACCACCGCACGAGAGAGAGAGAGAGAGCGATTAAAAGAGAAATGAAACTTTAGCCGCCGTTGGCAATAAAATCTATATTTGCTATGTGCGTGTGTGGTGAAGGGCGAGAGCCAATGGAGAAGAAGAAATCCTCGAGTAAATCGAAGTGCGAGCAGGATTTTTCATTCTATGCTATGGAATATGGGATTCCACAGTGTACACTTTATACATTTTGTCCACTGTATAGTTTTTGTGCTTCGTAGTCTGGAGCTGAAACGTTGGTGTGTCATCGGTTATCTGTTTGGTGTCTTGGGAAGATAAAGAGTGTGCATCTGGGTTGCGAATGAGCGACACAATATGGGTTTTACCGTTGTTTTGACGAGGTAACGCGAAGTGACTTTGTTATTGCAGATACGCTTAAATCAGGTTATGGTTAAGTAAATATTATGAGGATGAATGTGCATATATAATAATGTTTAAAGTAAAAAAATGAAAGCTTTAATTTTAATTGTAAAATTTTATTTGCTTTTCTTTATTTACTACATGTAGAATTTCTTCTAGTCTAATTTGATTGCTATCCTTTTATTTAGAGACACATAATATGCGTTTCATGAATTTTCACAATATCATAATCTGTAATGATGGATACATGAGTAAAGACTTGCGCATATATTGAACATGATAATTTTATTGTATCGCTCAAACAAATTGATTGATGACCTAATTGATTGACTGATGCCTTATCTATACGACAACTCTGAATCTGACAATACTAATAAATCACTAAATCTGTCAGTTATCAAGATGAAACGTATGTAAAATTCGAAATATTTGCGTGTCCTTCTTTAGCCATTCCCTAATTTGCATATATAGACTTCTGAGTGCTCGCCGTAATAAGTAGTAGCGGTTGACATTATTCCGATGTACATATGGACACAGGTGTGCACGAATGTAGTAATATTTCATGAATTTTGCAACGAGTGTGCACTTTTTCGAAATTTCCCCGGAGGTTCGGGTCAAATTTTTCTCCTTATGAATATTTTTTACGTCATCTCCAATGATATATTTTATTTTATAGTCCTACTTGGAATCAAGAAATTCATGCAATGCATATCATCTCTTAACTGAAACTACTTGGAAATCTCATACTACAAATTGCTGTTCTAAAAAGTATATGTAGTTATACAAAAAGTTTATCATTTTATTTTATCATAAATATATTCTAGAGTAAAATAAAGTAATTAAAACAAAGTTGAGTGCTACGTGTTGATATCACATAAAGCCTCGAAATACAGTGTTGGAAACAGCTTTTGGTTTTTATTTCTTTTGTCCGATCTCTTTCACGATGGTAGCTTTGATGCTGTTTGCAAAATTACCTCTATTCAGGTGTCAAAGTAACGAAAGTAAATAGAGATCATGTACCGACAGTTTTTGTTTTAGGATTTTAATTAAAGCTGAAGGAAATACTCAATAAAAGTCTATCCGATAATGAACGAATAAATTAGAATAAATTTGATAAAGTTACTTCAAAGAAATACTGCTTTAACATTTATCTAAAGGAATTTCTTAATTTAACTGGAGCATTTTTATTACAACATGTGAAATTCTACAACCTTTCTATAAAATTAAATGAGTTTTACTCTACAATTGATGTAAATATATACTATGGGTAAAATACAAAAGTTTGATAAAACGACAATTTTTATCACCTTCAATATGCCATTCAGTTATTACTTCTAGAGTAATACCAAAATGTTTATTAAACGATGACTTTCGCTTTGATATTTAACTTTCAAAATATTAAATGAAAGAAAAACAAAATTTAAGAAATTTTGAAATGGTTCAAATATATTATTCTTTCTAGTAATTTTAAAATATTAGAATAAATCCCTCGCACAATAACCATGCGTAATTTCACACATCTCCTTACATCCACCAACCGCATTCACTTTCTTTCAGAGATTAAAATTATTTCCGCTCTGTAGCCCACGCCACGGCGTATCCCATCGCAATCTCGAAAACTTTTCCACGCGCAGGTCCACCTCGACGCAGCGGGAATTTCTCCTTATAAAAACAGCCCGACCGTAAGATTACTGTTATGACACACACATACACACGTGCGTCGTGTGTGATACGTGACCTGCAGCGTCACGGGAATATTACATTACACGTTTGTCGTAAAAAAAAGTCGGCTAGAACGACGAAAACAGACTGTGGATATTTGATAAGCGCTTGTAGTATGATTCATCTCGCGGTTGAAATTCGCAATTCGTAGCAGGACCTAAACTATAATACGTTGTCCAAGCTATATTATGAATTTCGCGCTCTTTCAGTCAATTAGGAGGAAATTCAAAGTGTATAGCGTGTAAGTGCGTTCGGTGTTCCGACCTGTGTTAAATGATGCATGTCGTGTTTTCGAATGAGGGTGTAAATCGTTTACGCGTGATGCTACGCTCGTGAGGAAATTTCAAGTTCAAGCGAAATGCTTGCTCGAGAGTGTAATAAAGTTTTTTTATGTGATTTGGTCGATATAGTACCATGGAGAGTAGGTATAGCTTCGTTTTGGAAATAATGCTTAAATATATGAATCTTTTATTTGAACTTTATAATGCAACAACTATAAACCTTAATTTACGGTTTATAGTTTATAAGTTTCCAATTTTCTTTATAAATCAGTGCTTTGGTTGTTAAAAAATTTAAAAATGTCAGTTAAATTTTATAAAAATAACTGTTTTATTTGGTATATTCTATATTTTTAGAAATTTTTTTTAATCCGGTAGATAAACTGAATTTGTTCCTCGAAAATAGTTCACAGTAATATGTCTGTGCATATAGAGATCATTCTTCGCCCACGTATACTCCTAAACTTTTTTAGGCATAACAAAATTAATCACTCTGAAGTCTTCGGCACGTGGATGTTTCATTAAAAGATAAATTGCTTTCAGTTTTGTCGATACGAATTAAAAACTGAACGCCTTTATTATACCGCACGATAATGGGACGAAAAATATATATAGAAGCGGGCAAATTCTGTCATGAAAAATGGCGCGCTCACTTGATATTGGATTTTCTTTATTAGAAATTTGCTGAAAACTTTTACAATTTATATCTTCTGAGAACTATGCAATAAGCAAAGTCTGACAAAAAGTGGCTTAAGTAAAAAGTGCGCAGTCTCGTTATTGCACTTGAAAGGGGAAACAAATTTTTCTATGAGAACTGACAACTTTGTAGTTCGACGTAATTTTGGGAACCTTACATTCTTTATGCTATTTGCAAAATATACATGTTTTCTGTATAAATTAGGTATTTAAATCGTGACATTAAGTGGAATTCCCTCTTTAATCGTAGTAATAAATGGTCGTAAAATGTTATGAAGAAAATTTTTCCGCGAAACATTATTTTTTCACAATGCATGAATAAATACAGAATCAGGAATCTATATAAAAAATAATAATTGACTTTAAGCATATACTTTTTGTCGTATTTATTTTGAATTCACAGAATTATGCTATCAATTTAAATCGCTCAATGACACGGAAAATTCGTTCGACTGGAGTTGCATCTTGAGAAAATCCCTCCTATTATCCAAAGTAATACGGGATATTCTATATCTATTCGGAAGCAAATTATACTCTAGATTTCAGGATTCTATTATAAAAAATGTAAATGATTATGCTATAAACAAAATGACAATAATAATTTAATAAAAGTTAAAATAAAGCAATGAGTTATGTAAATCCGTATTAAGATCATATCGGTACATAATAAATTTTTAAAATATGAACGTAACGATAACGAATTTTATCCGTTACTATATTTATTACACAGCATTAACAGAAACCGAATATACCCAGTGAGTGGAGCAAATTGAGTTTCAGCATTTTCAGCTTAGTGAGAGATCGCAGCTGCGTATGTCGCTCTCACGTGGAAGTTACATGCCACACAATATAAATTTTAGTCCTGCGTAATGCAATTTTACATCTGGTCGGCAACGAGGGCATTTTATCATTGTGTGTAATCCAATGCGCGCGCACGGAAAATTGAATTTTTTATTTGACCGACTCCGAAATGAAGAGAACTCAGACGTTATCAATCAAAAGGACGTTTTAATTACTTACGAGTCTTTATTACGCTGCTGAGAGCCAATATTTGCTTTTGTAATAGCTTTATTATGCGGTTTCGCTTCATCGCGTGTAATTACAATTATGAATTTGAACATTTCAAGAACCACTACTGCTATACATATTACTTTCTTATCAAACGTAGCTACACGAAAACATTTTCACGAGTATATAATATGTCGACGAGAAAACTTACCTCTTCTCAGTTCTAAAAATAACCTTTCACATCTCTCGGTTCCTCATATTTCAAAATAATGAAAATTTTGGCCTACTCAAAATCCAAGCCGAACCCTTCTACATCTCTCCGCGTATAGTGAGAACCACACCGTGTATATATCGATGTCAAAAATGATTTCTCCTCGGCGCGCGGATACGTATACAAAAAGGTACGACGCGCTCTTTTGATACGAAAACAATGCCTCTCATTCATCCTCCCTCTCTGACTCTTTTGCACAGAAAACAGTAAAGCAGCGCAGCGCCACACACACACACACACACACACACACACACAGAGAGAGAGTCCTATTTCGTCCACAGCATCAGCGTCCAGATAAGATCGGACGCGTGGAAAGCCCGCGAGCATTGCAGTGGTACTCCAATACACGTGTATTATACGTATAGGTGTGTATATATATATTGCTAAGTCAAAAGGAGAAAAATATAAAACTATACACATCTGCCTTCCAGTGGCGAACGCGTGCAAAGTAAGCTCTCTCTATCTCTTCTTTCGTCTCTCCCGCGGGGCCATTATTCAATTCGCAACTGCTTAAGTAATTCAGTATAACGTCGTGCCCCCCCCCCTCTCTCTCTCTCTACTATAGAGCGGTGCATTGCTAAACGCTTTCAGAGATCATGCCGAAGAGAGGGAGAGAGTATGGCTCGATGCGCGCTCGTCCCTCCTTATTACTCGGGAACGTCTCTTGGGAATAAACATGCGATTAGGAGTTGGGGAACAGCGATCCCGTGTATAAATACACACCGCAGCGAGTCCTTCTCCTTCTTGTGTCGATTCTAGTGGGTTCTGTGTATATAGGGTGTAGAACGCGGTATATATACACGTTGTGTTGTTTTGACAGTGAGCGAAGAGAAAAAAAGAAACGTTGCGTGAGAGATGCGAGTGAAGATGGAGAGGATTCAATTAAGATGATAGTCGATGTGTGTAAAGTTAAGTTGTGTGTCTAATTTTTAAAATATTTTTATTGAAATTGAAGTTTACTTATCATTATTGTTACTTTAATGTCCAAATTTTTTTTTTTCGAACATCGTTCTATTTTTTCTCACGGTCAAACACGACGACAAATTTTTTTTGTAAACATGAAGTAGTATTTTTCATTCGACAACGGCGAGGGTAAAAGTTAATAAAGAGTTCCTTGAAAATAACAACAAGTGTGTCGAAGAAAGTGATGTATGAACGGGCATTGTGACTATGGAACCTCGTGTTTTATTCTGTACGATAAATCGAATGCCTCGGCGAACAACTGCACACAAAAAAAACGGGAAAGAAAAACGAGGCGGATGGTACGATAAGGATCGAGTTAAGGATAAAGTGTACGAAACAAAAAAAATGTAGGTATTCGGACAAAAGTAAGGGTTTAGACGAATGTAGACACACGCAAGTGAACGAAACTTATATATACGCTTGCTATAAGGGCGAAAACGAAGCGAGAAAAGGGACGTAGGAATTCGCGATAAGAGATGGGAATAGCAGAGACGAGAGAACGAGAGCGAGAGAAAGAGATTGATTGGAGATATTCCGTATTTGTGCCACGGCCATAGAGTGGGATCGTATATTACGTCTGCGGCTATACTGTGCTTCGTTAGAATTAACTTTACATTAATCGAACAATGAACACGCAGCTTGCGAGTGCGCATAATATGCTATAGTGGCAAAAGATCGTGCTATACCATATAAAGGAACGCGTGATATAATACATATTATACAGATTTTTGGATTTCAGCGAGCGCTCGCAAAAACCGCAGCAATAGCGCAGCTCCTTCGCTGTATAAACGAGCTCATTGAGAGATTCCGCGAAACCTAGTTTAATGCGGTATATATATAGCTCGACGATTCTTAATCCGATTTGGATCTATCTTTCGGGAGGCGCTCGTCGGCGCTTTATGACGGTAGCCTAAATATAGGAACCGCAGTCGTAAACTTAAAAAATACAGATTCTCTTGAGCTCGTGGCGCGCAAGAATGTGCCGCGGGGTGGTCGATCGAGGTTGAGCAAAGGGTCGTGGCCTTGTGACGTGGGCTATTTTAGGTTGTAGACGGGTCTCTGAGTATTAAATACGAATTAAGGATAAAGACGTTGATGGGAAAAACAATCAAGGACTGTGTGTTTTAGATGTATCCTATATACCAGAGTGTACAACTGTTTGGTTATGAAATTTTGCTGCCATCTTTTGGGATATATCTATATGTATTGTATTTTTTTTTATTCTTGTTCAACTTTTATCTTGCGTTAATGTCTCGGTATAGGAAACCCCTAAGAAAAACAAAGAACATAGAGCCGTTTGACATTGGCTAACGAAAATGTACACACGCCCGTGCGTATCCTTATTTGAATGTGTTCTATATCTCTCGTGTAAATTTATGACGTAAATCTCTGCGATGCGATTCAGTAACTCCCGCGCCGTTAAAAATAGACGGCAAAACGTCCCCCGATCGCAAATAATAATTAATTCTGTCTTAAAATATGTATATCTATACATCTCGTCTCTGCGTGAACTTAACATCGCTGTGGTATGTATATAAGGACGTGGACTTGCGTTTTGTGTAAGCAACCGAACGCGCAGGTCGCTCCAGGGGCTTTTAAACCTCTCTTTGTATATACGAGAGCAAGAGAGAGAGAGAGAGAGAGAGAGAGAGAGTGAACGTTTAGACGTGTATCGTTCGCTCGCTCTCGATCGTTGCGCCCCGCGCGGAGCTGAATCAGGTCAATCGAGACGCGCCGCGGCGCACCCCGTTGTGAGAGGAGGAGGAGGAGGAGGGAGGAAGGGAGAGAGAGAGAGAGATGGATGGTTAAGGGTGCCGAGAGCGTCGGTCGTCGTAGGAGGTTATAAAAAGATGAGGCCTGCTTTTAATCTTTTAATTACGAAGCCAGGAGCTCCGGGGTAAGGTGGATTGTGTTGTTTTGATTTTTTTTCTTTTATAATTGAGAGATTCGTGTGGCAGATTTTCTTGTTTTATTTTTTTTCTTTTGAGGTTGTCGAAATATGTCGATATATATTTTCACGATTTGAAGGATATAAAGTATTTTTTTGTCGTTGTTATTGTTTCAAGTACTGCTAAATTAAAGAATGTACTTCAGGAAAGGAAATTGTACTTTACGAAGTGGAGCGAAGTTTTATTCTCGTAGCTTATTTAAAGCACTTACGGGGGTTAAGTGAACTTCATGATGTTTTTTTTTTGCAGTTAAAATATCTACTTTGCTTTTATTTCTGGATTTTTTTTTAGATTTTAAGTACGACAATTAAAACTTATAAAAGATTAAAATGCATTAAACCTTTGTGTATTATATATCATCCATTGAATTATCGTAAAAGCATATCAAAAGTATACGTAAAGAAGCTTCTATACGTCAAAGTGATTACGCGTCACATTCAAATTGCAAATGAAGATTTGCCAAACTGGACGAAATTCAAGTCACGTCCCATACATTTACGGAACTAGCAAATTTTTACTTTCTGCCGAGTCACATACACGTACCAAACCGAAAGTCACCCATAAATTTTCCATATGCAGCTGCCCAAAGTTACCCAAACTTCCCTCTCTCTCTCTCTCTCCTCTCTCAACTTCCCTAGCGAAAACTCGCGGGTCGAACTCGCGTCCCTCTCCCTTTTCCTCTCCATACTCTGCACACACACATAAGCTTCTGCGAAACTTTCGGTCTTGCGCATCGCTCGGGAGTGAATTTTTCACGCAGGCGCTGCAAATTCCGTGCGAAATATCCTCTTCTCTCTCTCTCTCTTTCTCCAGCGTATGCAAGCGCGCGCACGCGAAATTGAAATTCCGCGAGATTTTCTACATGCAAATTGTGTAAAACGGTGTGCGGCAGTAGAGATGATGCGTGCATTATTCACGTATGGCTCGAAAGTGGATGTCAAGTGGTTTTAAGCCTGTCGAGAGCACCGCGTATACACGAGCGTGGTCGAGTGTGTGTGTGTGTGTGTGTGTGTATATATATATACACACACACACACAGAGGAGTAATCCGAAAAAGTGCTGCGCGAAAGGTAAAAAAGCGCGCGTGCGATGATCCGCGCGTCACCGGAAATATGATTGAATGAACTTCTCGTTATATAATGGCGCGCGATGTATTGTGTATATACCTTTGTAGGCCGAGTAGATACAGGCTGTAGTTAGTTTCATTTCTTTTGAGCCTTTTTTGCGTGTATTACGAAACACGATGCGAGATTTTTTTTAATATTACGTTATTTATTTTCTTATTATATGTTTTATTTCATATTAGTTTTTTTTAAATGTTTATCCACTCGTTTTTAAATACTAAGTGAATGAAGCTGGAAGAAAATAGAATAAAAATATGCGGCTAAAAGGAAGACGCTTGAATGGAACGTAGAAAAAGTAACGCAAATGAAAGACAGTCTGATCGATTTATTCCGATTCGTTTTTTGCATTTCAATACAGACTCTTTTAAACACTGTGGAAAATAGTGAAAAGAACACGATGGAAAAGAAAATAAGGAACACCTTTCACCGCTCGATAACAGGCTGAATGAAATATTTATATACAATTTTTCCCAGAAGGACTAAATATAACCTTGTCAATTAAAAGTACCAATACAAAAAAACAAGAAACTCCTAAAAATAAACTAACTTTATATATTTCAATCAAAGTACATTGCAGCCTACATGCTTTACTCTCCTATCCAACAACAATCACGAGTAAGTACTCCAGTTTCTCTCCCTCTTTCACAGTGGCAGTAGTTCACTCGAGTCCCTAAAACCGCTCCAACTTAATTCAGCAGCGCGATTCGACGAATTCATGCCCCAATCTACGATTCGACGGTGGTATTTGCGAAGATTGAAAGTTTTGTTTATACTTCTGCCCCTCCTTTCTACGACCTTTGCGTAAAAATGCTTTCTCTCGCAGAGATGTAGGTCAGAATAATTCTATTTTATGATTAGAAACAAATAAAAACGTCGACGGGGAGCGACGTCAAGCAAAAGGGTCGGGAACAGCTCTATATATATACGCATACGGAGAGCGAGAGAGAGAGACGCAAAAAGGGATCGAGAAGGGAACCTAGTTCGCATCGCTTCGACGGTAAGTAAGATGCATAGATTGGGTTTATATACTCGGCTCTCTTCTCTTTACATCGCAGTGGCAGCGGAGAGCCACCTTGATGAGAAATTTTTATCGCGCACGCGCACGCGTATAACAAATGCTGCAGCATATCCCGAGCTTCATTTCCCTCTCGGGCACACATGTTGCCTGTGTTCTCCCTCTCTCTCTCTCTCTCTCTCTCTCTCCCTTGGTGCTCTCTACTTTGTTCTTCTTCTTTTTTATACAACGGAATTTGCATCTCACGCGCGAACACCACTGATGCTATCCTGAGGCGCAGCGAAGATAGAATCGTAATTTTTTTGTAATGGTTTTGCAATTTCGAACGGGCATATATTTGAATTTAGAGGAGGTTGTATTGCCTTAATAACACGGTATTATCTTGGAAATTTTGTTCGGGGTTTGTTTATTATCTTCGATCTGCTTTGGAAACTTGTATGTGTATCTATGTGTGTATTTTTTAATAAAAATTGTATTACTGAGTATAAGTAGGGTAATGATTTTGAATCAGGGATGCATAGCCATTTCGAAAGGGATTTTCGTGTATTTTTCATTTCCTCTTTTTCTTGTGTTTGCAGTAGCGAGAAGGGTACGATTTTAATAATGAATAAGAGTGATTTTTTAAGTAACGAGATGTTACTTCTCTTTTGTACGGATTTACATATGTGATGTTGCATCCATTTCGATAAAAAAATAATGTCGAATTATTTTGTAAAAAACTCGCACATTTTACATGTCAAATTATCAGAGTTGCGCGTGCATTAGCGATATTAATATTCAAACGTGCGAATATACTGCACTTAACATAATTCTAGCTGCGGCTTTCGTACATGCAGAAACGCATGGAAGCACAAATGTTACTATTAGTAGGTCACACTTTATGTTTAGATTTTACATATGGCGAAATATGGTGAAACGTTCCTATGTGTTTAGTGCATTTCTATAACTCTACCATATTAATTAAAATCGTATTATGTTTTTTATTATATCATCTTAAAATAATATTTAAACCAGACAATAATAAACTAACTATTATAATTCAACTATTTTATAATAAATTAAGAATATTTGAAATTGATATATGTATATATTTTTATTTTCGTTTGTTGCAGGTGAGTGTCAAAAGAATTATCTTCCAATACTGCATTATATGTAAGTTTCACTAGCGACACCATTCACACTCAAATTCTAGAAATATCAATTATTTATTTACTTGAATTCTGCATAATGAACATTGATGACCACTTTGCTTGAACTGTATTCATGTAGAACTCAAACATGCTTACAATATTTATGAAGGTCGTTACAAAAGCTTTTTGTCGATCTTATAATTTCTTAAATCGTTCGACATATTAACGAGCAATATCCGTTATGCACCGATTATTGAATCGCTTTATACCTTTAACATCCCATTTTTTAAAAAATTCCATTTGCAAAGGGTTGTGGATTATTTGATATTCCATTCATGACCGTACTCTTAACTCGCCAAGCAAAATATTCTCATACAAAACATCTACTATTACCTGCAGAAACAAAGCCAAACCCCAAATTTACCAACTCCAATGTCACAACAGCTCTCTCGCAGCTTTCCTTTCCCCTCTATAAAAACTGCGCGACGTCCTTCACAGCAGCCTCTCGCCATTTTCGCACCCTTGCTCCTCTATCTACACATATATATACACAAACGCACGATGTCACTCCGATTCGCTTCCCCGCGGTGAGAGGCACTCGGGAGAAAAACACACAACTGAGCTGTCCTCACGTTAATTTTGATAAGTCACTCGTTAAGCGCTTTTTGCGCACAATGTTACCACACACACGCACATATACCCCTGGGTTTTATGCATATATACGCACACGCAGGGTGTACTACGTCCCTACGGGAGAGAGCGAGAGATTTTCGTTTCGAAAGGTGGAGGATTTCGTAGAAAAACGGCGGGAGCTTTTGTATCTTGTGGGATAATGCGTCGGCACAGCCGTGAAATATTGAGAGTATTCGGGGAATCCCAACGAGTGGTGGGGTGATTTTTCAGTTTGTCATGTGGTAATTTTTTTTTCTTCTGGCGAGGGAGGGAGAGTGCTTTTTTGCTCTTTGTTAAGATGAACGCTGGGCAAATGTTTGTAGTTTTTTTTTAACAGCTTAATTGAGGACATTTAGATACTGTGGACGATATGTTGTGTGTGTGGTTGTACATAACTATTGTTATTGTTTTCAAATAAGAAAATATAGTTCAGACCCTCGATATTCAAAATGACAACGAATATCATCATCGCATCAAGAGTACATCTATCAAAGTTGATTAAAACAGCGTCTATACAATATTTACAAGCTGTTCCGACCAAAATTCCCTTTAAATAATAAAATAAGGCTCTCCCAAGTAACGTTCGTGCCTAAAAATACTACACCTCCCACGATCTCCTAATACCTCAAATCATCATTAAACCAGTATTAAACCTCTCCTATCACTAAGCATCGACGCCTGTGCGCATCCTCATCCACCTAAGCCACCTCGTATCAAAACAAACAAACACAGAGAGAGAGAGACATCACCTTCATTACGATCCTCTGTACGCAGACACGCACCCACACGCGATTTGATATCAGATTGAACGACATTATCCGAGAGCCACGGATAATACCTATACGTATCCGCACACACCGCTGATGACTTTATTACGAGACGCTTGCGTGCACGCGTATCCTACAGTGCCATAGTATAGGAACGTAATTTATGATCGTACGATGTCGACGAAGCAAATGACACACGGATGCTTATCAGCAATCATCTCCCTCCGATAGAAATTAAACGTGCAGTGGCTTGAGTGAATATTAAAATCGCGCTTTTATCAGATGCGGATATTCGTCAATTAACAATTGGCTCTCCTCAGATATTATGGAAAATTCAGCGTGCTATGGGAATTACTATAACTTAGTATCATGGGATTTGGATTAATGAATAATTTCTCGATGCGCTCGTGAGAAAAGTGTGTGATATAACATTGTGCGTGCTCGTAGCACCAGCTCTGGCAAGGTCAAGTTTACCTTTTGCGTTCAAATATTTGCTCAGTGAGGGTGGGAACTAATTATTTGATGGATTCTTTTTATATATATATACATACATATACGAGGTTAATGTATAGTCATTAATTATTGACGAATCGCGACCGGATGTTTAATAGATTCTAATTGATCGCAACCACGTGTATACATACATATCTCTCGCGCGTAACATCGATTTCACTTCTGTCTCGTTATATACCAAGCGAGTGTACACGACTGCTACACTAAATAGCCTCCTATATTGATTTCCTCGGGCTATCTTAGTCCGCTTAATTATATACCTTTGATTGCGGCGCAACTTGGCCTCACGACTATAAATAAACCCAAAAAGAAACTGTACTGTAGCTCACATCTTCGCAAACAACCTGAGATTTCCTGCGCGGTAATAGTTTTCGCGACAGCAGCAGCAGCAGCAGCTGACATAGAGTTATTACTTTTTAATTGTACATTTGTCGCTACATACATACATACAGGTTGCATGTGTACACATACCTGTTATCTGTGATAAGACGTGTCCTTGGGCTACGAGTGCATGCATGTATATGTACGGTGTGGCGGTCGGTTCGTCATGCACGAGACTACGCGACGTGTGCAGCTTGTCGCACAGGCGGGTGTACGACCTCGTAACTCAAAGCACGCGCACGATCTCTGGCTTGATTCGCGTCGTCTTATCAGGCTATGTGTGTGTGTGTACGCTGAGGTAGGAATCACTGATAGGGTGTAATGGGGAAGCCGCTTGTCTTGGACAAGAAGTAGTGCGGCAAGTGAAATGCATTGTGCTTTGATGAGGTAAGGAGGTTTTTAGGTGGACGAGTGGAAGGGGTAATGGTTTTTTTGTTTTTTGTTGTTTAAAGGAGTGAATTATTTGAGATATTTATAGTTCATTAGGTCACTGTGTACTTAATAGTAGGCAAGTATTGTGTATTGAGAGCAAAATTAAGGATGAGAAAATTTTATTTGCTGTAGACTTATTCAATTTTTTTATGCGTAAGAATTTCCAAAATATAATAGATCGACAATGCTGAAGTTAGCTGTCGATACTTTTCCGGTTATTTTATGTTAAATTATAGAAAATCAATAATTACAATTTGTGAAATTTCTGAATTAACGGTGACAGGTGTTAAATCAGTATACCGTTTTAACAAAATATTATAGCTTCGTAAGAGACTCTGACGTATGAATTGTAATATTTAATCATCATTCGTAATTCTGACGTAGAGTCTCAAACTTTATAAAGCACTATAAGAGTATTCGAACGAGGTACCGCTATAGTTTTGCCTTTACAAATTACACAATCTTAAAAAAAAAAATATTTTATTCTTTTGATAAAATAAACATTTTTACATTATTCACGTAGATCCCTTTAAAAGCCTTTTTTTCATCGACCTTGACATTTACGAAACTTCACAAAAATATTCACAAGTAAAATGTGCCACGACCCGGTCGTTGAACCAATACTATATGAGCAACCTCATTTTTAAAATAATTAAACTATATTTTATTCATGAATATATATACACAGTATAAATGTAGATTTCTGTATTATCCCTCTTTGACTATATTCGATGCACTCGGCAGGCATGGGAATAATCTCTCTAGAATATTTGATATGATTGCCAAAGTTGAGCACAGCGAAGTGTTGGACTCTTGAAAGATTAAAGTAGAGGGTTTGTATTTATGCTTATGGATATGCGAAGTGTTTCCGGGTAATTGTGAATGTATTCCCGACGAACGAGTTGCTTCGAGGTTCCATTATAACCAATGCGAGTATATAGTTCTAATTGTAAGTATTACACCCTACGTTTTTAGTACACTTCTAAAGTTACTTAAAAGTTCACATCGATAAACAAAGTATATCGTATGTGAAATAGAGAAAAAATAACAGTTTTATTGTAATTAATACTTTCGATTAAGGGTAATATGTTATATAGTTGAAACTAATGCAATAGGTTTATAAGCGCATTGAATTTCTGGTACATCCATTTCAATGTATATCATCGCGCGGTCACTCCTTAAGGCTCATTCTGTACTTGCCTTCGGAGCGCTCCCGCGCTCCTTGATATACTACATTGAAATTTACGCAATACAAATAACAGTGAGTCTCGTTTACATTCAGAAAAAAGAAAAAGAATTCTTAACGTACGATGAGCATGATCTTAATTTCTATCTTTTTAAACAACTGTTATCATTAAAATAATACTTTCTAACAAAAACAAATACTCGCGAACTTAGAGCCAGAAGGAATTAATACACAGCGACGATGTCTCAGCGACCGATAAAGCGGAGTTCGACCCAACTTGGGTTTACCGCTGTAAAGTACGTGTACGTTCCGCTCCTAAATATGTGGATCCCGCTGGCTCTCTATCGCTTGCTTACGAGCCGCTCTATATACATCGATATAATAAATTTCTCAAAATCTCCCTCTATACACACACACATACCAAGTTTAACAATTTCCGGTACCACGGAACGTAAATTATAAACTCGCCTGTAACTTTCCACTGGCGGAATGGAAATGCAACGTAATTATTATCCGTACGGGTGCGGTACCGAAGAGGATCCCGGAAATTTTAATTAATTTGAAAATTCTGAAGGGTAGGAGCGTGCGCAGCAGCGTTGTAACGTCACAGTACTGTGCGCAGCGGTTTAAAGGAGGTACTTTAAGGTCGTTAGAATTCGAGTAACGAGGATGTTTGTCAATGAATCGACGAAAGTTTCCTCGTTGAGAGACGGTCGTATAGGGGTTTTGGTTTCCGTCCCGGATGTTGCGATTGAATATTTACGTGTAGTTGTTTGAATGGTTTGTATGGTTTCGACTCAAGTTTGTTGGGAAAACTGTTTTTCGAATGACTCTTTTTTTTAGTAGTTTTTGTATTTGGATTAATTTTTTTTTTTGCAAAGTAAATGTAAATTTTACAAACAATATTTTAACGTGATTTTCTGTTGTAAATGATAGTATGAAAACTTTCTATATAACATAAAGCTAGCATCGTATTTGCCTTTGTCGTTTAATGTTGAACTTGACTTTTTTCTTCTTTTTGAGATCATGTTTTCCTGTAACAAGACACATTCTTACGAAGCCTCTGTTTTCATATCACGTTTCTTTACTTTAAATTTATCATTTTGCAAACTTTTTTCCCTTGATATAAAGTTACTCTGTCATTCAAAAAGTTCTTATACTTTCCTCAAAGAATTACGTAAATCCTCAAAGATTCGCACAAACACTAGTAAACTTTTCACTACTGGTATAACTTTTTACACTCTTTCCAAAAATTAATCACAGCACCTTACTTTTATTTCACAGTTAAACACACGATTACCTATCCAACCTTGCGAACCAAACATCTGGAGCATCAGTATACCCCTCGGGGCATCACAATCGCTTTAATTATAAACGAAAGTACGTCGTGGGGCGCATCAATCAGCCATCTCCGGCCGCTCGCATTGTATGTCGGTAGTCGTCGGCCCGAAACGAACTTCCATCGTTTCTCCTCTTTCTCTTCTTTCTGCTTTTTTTTCCATTGCGCTCGCGCGTCGAGAGATAAAAGAGCCGGCACACGCTCGCGCAATATGCAGCGAGATGACGGCTTCGCCTCTGAAAATGAAAAAGTATCGGTACTTCCCGTTTTTTCTCTGACGCTGTCGCTGCCTGTCGTTCTTTTTTTTTACCTCTCCACTTTCTTTATTTTTCCATTTTTTTTTCGGTACTGTTTGGGTCGTTTGAGTTGTCGGCCACGTGGTTGATGGTTCCACGAGTGTCCGCGCAGTTCGACCTAGAAACAAAAAAGATCTGGCTTTGTAGCACGTTTTATTTGATTAGTTACGTGCATATATTGATGTTTCGCTATTATTCCCCTGTAGATTTTGATGATTTATAGTACTTGTAGAAGCTTTTTACGCGTTTATTAGTACTGTTGCATATCGAAAATGTAGTTTAGAACGTATAATATTATAAGTACGAATAAGCAACAGATAAGATCTCTGTAAAAAGGGCTAATAGAATTAGTATGATTAGTTCTATTTATGGCCGAGCTTATTAAATACTTTACTTGAACTAAAGTTAACAAATGAAATAGATAATGTATCATCTTACAATAGATTTACAGAAGTACAGAATATGCAAGTATCATTTTAAGTAGAAATGTAACGAATTTGGTCAGACGTCAAACTTAAGGAACTCTTTCATAACATATACACCAGTCACATTGCTTCACTTATTAATTTTTTCACAAATTGTTAATTAAAATTTCTGAATCCTCTTATTCAATGTCAGCAATCAAAAGATGAAAGTGAAACGCAATTTATACTTAATTCCGACAAGAAACCTACTACTTTCACCTACGCGTTATTCATTAGATATCAAAGCATGTGCAACGTTAAATTTTCTCGAGAACTCCTATACCTCGCGTACGAGCTCATCTTATCAAACTCGCAGACTTTTCTCTTCACATGCACCTTCTCTATTCACATATACACACATATATACAGGCAGCCGAGCGGGTGTGGAACTGTGCAAACAAACTGCAACTTAAATAATTCTATCGACGTTCTCTCTCGCCCCCCTTGAAAAGTCAGCTGCCGCGCTACTTTTACTCGTTGGCAACATACTCGCACGTCGTGACACGTCGAGGCTTCTCTTTTGTTCCTTCGCCTGTGGAAAGGGTAATTGGGTTAGTGGGTAGAGAAGTTATTGGTTGGTGGCGGGTAGGAAATGATACTGATAGTTTTTTCAAAATAATTTACAGTAACTTGAGATAATCGACTTTTTATATTGCAAATATAAATATACGAAAGTAGACGTAGAAATGTACGAATATAGTCAGCCAAGATTATCTACTCACTTATCTACACGTGAAGAAAAAAGCCATATTCTACTATAAACTGCTATATAAATTATATTTATGACGCTTTAATTATCGTTCGCTCGATCGTGTCAATTTACCTTATGACACATCGTACACCTCCTCGAACACCTATATACACTCCGATGGCTTGTGGTATTCAGGACGCGCGACAGTTTCTAATTCCACACGTCGCGCGAGAACGATTTTGAGAGGCGCAGGAGCACGCGCAGCACGTGTGAGTGAGTGAGTGAGACAGGTATGCCAACCTGACAGCTATACCCACTCACCTGGCGAGCCAGTTAGAACGTCGCTTGATCGTGACTCGGCGTGAGTTGCTCCTATATACCTCCTACGCCCGATATTTCCTCGGAGGTTTAAAAATGCAATCCTACGTCGATCCGCTCGAATTCAATTCCCAGACGTTAAAGTGGATACGTCGTCGGTTTTCAGAAGGAGGTGGCCTTGCCTAACCCATATACGATGGTGTCTAATTCAGTGTGGAATCGTGCGAGAGGGTAAGTCGAATGGATATTCAGGGATGATTGAGGTTCGGTTGGGAATTAGATTATTTTATTGAATGAATTAAGGTTTTTCACGGAGGTTCGATATGGCATGTGTGAAGTGGTTGAGAATTCTTATTCGAAATTATTAGATCGAATGGCTGGTAATATAAGGTTTTTGTACATATTTTGCATTTTCACTTAAATGATATATTGTGTTTTCTGGTTATATATAAAAATGCCGTTGCTAATACATCGATATTTAGGTAAATTTTTTTTATGCGGTAATTATAATTTTGAATCACATTAAATCTTCATGAATAATTGCAATAAAATAATTTTAAATAAAATTATAATAGATTAATTAAAAAATCAAAGCAATAAATGTTTTACTCGCATTTACTTTCGTACATCAATTTTCACTCAAGTTTAAAGAAACGCAACATACACTCACCTCCATCACTTCAAGTACGTCTTTATTACTCTTAATCTAACCATTCACGTTTCTTCGCGAATCTAACAACACCCATATACCTTACGCTTATCTCTCACATATCTCACCCTCTCCACTCTTCGTTTGCACGCACTATCGCCCGACTAAACTCGAAATTCGAGCATTTCCACTCGCACTTCTCGATCCCGCACGCTTCAACGACGGCATCAAACAACCACCTTATCTCACCCATACATTCTAGTAGCGTTTGCAAAATTATCAATTCTCGCGGCGAAAATAGAATCGCCTGCCACCCCCCCCCCCTCCGTGTAACCGACAATGAAATGTAAAAAAATGCGCGCGTACACATACATACACGTGTCTGCCTTCCGGCGGCCTTCGCGTTACAACACGTTGCCTTGGCCGAGGTCGTCTATAGCAGACGCCGCCGGCTTGTGTGTAAGTCGACGCCGGCTGTTATTATAGTTATACGTTTACTCAACAATTGCGGATATATGTATGTGTGTGTAGGCGCGCAGGTATCGATGTGCGTTTGTAAAGATAGAAGTTTATAATTAGACTTAGGAGGTGGTTTTATACCATTGTAAAAATAGAGAATGATGATGACGAATGTGCGTGATACCGGTGGTGGTACTTTTTTTTTGTTTGTAAAGGAATGATCGATTTGCTAACAGTTTTGGAACTTTATTCCAAAGAATACTTAGGTTTTTTTTTACTTTTGACTTTGAATTTGCCTATACTTCTAAAGAAATACATTAAAAGCTCAACGTTTAATGATTTCATAAACTGCTTGGTCCCCATTGTTTTACATTTTTATCGCAAATCCCTAAAATCACCGGCCTTTATAGTTAACCATGCATTTCTAGTTCGACGTCAATTTTCTCGTACCTCGAAACACACTGGCGTGGTTAAGCAAACGCCCCGCGGGAAAGACATAGCGGATTCCGACACTTGACACATACGTGTTACAATTTCCTTAAAATCTCGCGTCTGTCTTTTACCCTTTTCTAAGAAGCAAAAAAAGAAAGAAAGAAAGTCATACACTCTACAGAGTCACGCAAGATTTCTTCCTCTTCAACGCATAGCGCGATTTCTCGAGACACTCTCTTTCCCTCCTAGAGCAGAAAAATAAATAAAAAAACAGGAATAAAGAAGGAAATCTCGCGTCAAAGAGCACCGACTGCTCGACTCTCCGGCTTGTTTATTTATACAGACGCCTTTTATTCGCACACGCGCACGCGTGCACATGCATTTCTTTGCGCGATTTCTTGCTGCATCAGTCACGCGGAGTCTTCGAAAATCTCGAGTGCGCGTAGTATAAACGGATATATATATATAAGCTGAATAATGGGATATATATCGGGAATAGTGGGATTCTTTGCTTTCGATATATTTAAATTCAGTACGCTTGGAATGTTTCTTTTTTTTTTGATGGAACGAAGTGTGTACGTGTGGACGTATACTAGAAAAAAAGCGATGTATTTGAACAGTTATTGTGTATATACTAGTATATTATTTTTGTTTATTTACAGTAAATATTTTTTACGTATAAAAAATATTATTTGTTAAATATATACATGCGATATTGCTGATGTTTGAAGAAAGATTTTTATAAATGACATTTTTGATTAAGTGTATCGATAATATTGATTATTATGTTATTTAATAAAAGACATATAAAAATTATTCTCAATAAAATACAATATTTATGAAAATTTTTCGGTTTTATTTATGAACAGATAACAAAATTCTTCAATTTCAATTAATATTGTGTAAATAATAGCTATATTAGTATACCATAATAGCAACTTTGTACCATTATAACTCTGTAAAACATCTGTAGAAATTATTTCATTGATTATATAATTTCACAAAATCTTACATTTATCGTTACCCAAATAACTTTTCTTATACACAAAATCAAAATATTTTCCAAACCCCTTATAACTAAAACTTTGCCTTTTCCTACTTCTGCTTCTTCCGAGAATCTTACAAAGTCGCCAGAAGAGAAGGAAGGAGAGAGAGGGGGGGAGAACGGTCTGACTGCCTATTCGAAAACGGGCGCGGATACCTCTGCTCATTTCGCCAGCGTTGCAGCTGCACTTTGCGCAGAAGAGGCAATTGTGACCAAACCTCATTGTTCGCGAATTGCATTAATTTCTATTCATCGCCAGCCGGTCTCTCGACCGGATTCGTCGGAGCGCAAATTTAGCCTATTCGAATATAAATTCGCACTCGCGTTCATTGTTGCGGTGAAAAATTGCAGGATATATATATATATATATATATATATATATATATATATATATATATATACAGAGGTAGCGCTTGTGATCTAGAAAATAATGTTTTTAATGTGATTTTTACTATGTAAATAAAAAACACAGTGATGTATTCTTTTGTCAAAAAAAAAATGAATCTGAAAACATCTTGCATGACAAAATGTAAAGTAAAAAGTATAATGGTGTTGCACTTTGCATTTATTTCTAAGGAAAAACAAAAAAACCTTTAAATGTCCCTTGTAGAATTTGTTTGTCGTATCTAAAATTTGAGGAAATTTAATTTCAAATATTCTAAAACAGAACTATCGATACTGTTTAAGCGATAGAGTAATATATGAGTCATGTAATATTAGGAATTTATATATATATATAGTTTCTGTATTCATTTCGTTAATTACAAAATTAGGTTTGTTTAAATATTTCATTAATTAATAAAAAAGATTCCACAGATTTACTGATTTATCCGTATCATTAAAATGTTTTAATTAATGAACAATTAATTAAAACGCCATCAATTTACATTATTATTTGAATGCGGAATACATACATATTATAAATATCATATTTACATGACGTATGTTGTTGCCGTAATATTAACAAGATTCATGTACCTACAATCTGAAACATAATACGTAATTTCAGTAAAAGACTAAGTTATTTCTACACAATCTTTCCATGTGACTCTAAAGATAGATAAAATGTAATATCTATTGAAAAATGACTCTCAACGTAAACCCTTATCATGAAGATATTCCATTCTCTTAACAACTTAAAAACATTAAACTTTCTTCGCCTGTATCATTGCTCCACTGAAACTTTAAGATATAACCGTTATAATCCAACTCGTATCCCAAAACGAAAAAAAACGCTATCAGAAGAAACGTAGCGGTAGCGACGATGGCGGTACAAGAGACGAAGACTTTTTTTCCTTACTCGAGCGTCGCAACCACCGGGACAACTTCGCGTAATTACATCTTTTTCTCGTTAACTGCGCCGCCGTTCTCGGCTCGTATTTACATATATCTTGCCGTTGCCTAAGTTCCATCATCTCTCTCACTCTCTCTCGTGCGCTCGTATATATACGCGCAGTTGACTAAATTACTTTGCACAAGCTTCGGGGCGTCGGCGAAAATTACGCCCACGTGCGCAAGTATATATTATATATACCCACGTACACTCGCGAATACGCATATGTGTGGAAGAAGTTAGTAAATATTTTTTAAACGAAGTTTTCAATTGACAATAAATCGTGACGAATTTAAAGAGGGATTGGGTTTTTATGGTTTGTTGAAGTTTCAAAGAGTGTTTTTGAAGAGTTTGACAATTTGTTTGATGTTGTATTTTTAGTAAATGTAAAATACATGTTAAAGTCGGATTTTAAAAGAGATTTATGGAGATAAGTTGGAATTTGGATTTCGAACAAATTTAAAAGTATACATCGAAAACTGAAAAGTATAATAACAATAGATATAAAAAAATGTAGTGCTGCAGTAAATTGTGCGAATGATACTTTTATTTATTTTACTTGAAATATTTTTCAAAAATTTTTGGTTTTGGAATGAAAGTTTATAATATCAACATGAATTTAAAAATATAAGATTGCAATACATGTTGATTTCTGAATTTTTTTCTTTTAATCACAAAAAAACAAAATAATATCTCATTTCAATTATTATATTCAAAATTTTGACATTGCTTAATATTATTTATACATAAATATTCGCTCACATAATCTCAAATCATAACTTATTTAATTAAATTATATTCTCTGTAAAGCTACGTGGATAAATCTCCCCTTTCACTCTGTGCCCCTTCAACCGTGACACATCCTCTAACGCGCGGAAGTCATTCGAAGCTATCGAAAATTGAAGTCAAACATGTTCCACTCTCTTCCCCTCTTACACATTTACGACAGTATATGTACGGGTACGTATCTCTGCTCCATTAGGCACAGTACGATATTGGCGCGCGTCACCGTAAAGGATTTTATTATCGCTCGGCTGGAAAATCTGTGTATCGCGCGAGCTCGAATTATCTGATTAACGGACGAGGGTAAAGTTCGTTATCGGATTTAAATCGAGTTCAGTTTTACGTTTGTTTTTAGAGGGAGAAGCGCTCCGCTGTCGCCACCACCGCCACGACACGGTTCTCGCATTTGCATAAATGCGAAGCGTCGATGTTAGGAAGCTTTTCGGTCGGTAATTTTGTTTGTCAGCTTTAAAAGGGAAGCTTTTTTCCGAAAAAAAGGGGAGCGAATGCGTTTTGTTGAGTTCTAGAAAAAAGAAGTCAATTATGAATAGAGAATGATGGTTGTTTCGTAAATGTATTAAGTTATTTTTAACACGACATAGCATGGAATTAATCATGGTGTTGTACGTACGTTGATTGATGTATACGATAGATTTACATGTTAATTTCGCAGATTTTTATCAGCTGTATAAACTTCGACACGTAATGCCCCTTATAATGGATGGAGTTTATGAATAATTTGAACATGACTATACGCATAAAGGATATCAGTAGATAGACGAGTGTTTTAGAGTTTTAACCGATTGAAGTGTTAATTAAAATTTCACAATAACATGTATACGATGATAACTACAAAGAGTACATTTAAGAAAAAATATGATTGTATTAAAGTGTATCATTATTTAAGATGAATTCTCTCTACTTTACCAATATACTTTCTTTTTACATGTATTCAAACAGATATACATCCTTATCCATCAGGAGTAATATTTTTGTTTCAAAACCTCCCCATGAAAGAAAGCATCTCAGAATTCGATTTGTAAACCCATCCCTTAAAAAATTCACTACACCATTAACCCAGCTACACCTGTACATCCACACACCGACCCTCGAAATACCTTACATCTCTTTACCTCCACCTGATCCCCCTAAAGCCTTCGACACACTATTTCGTCCTCCTCCCCTGTACAGGCGTTCAAAGAACACACACGCACTATACAATAACGATTGTACTCGAAAGGTTGTACACACATACACATATATATATATATATGCATATATGTATATATGTATATATACATACGCGCCACGCCAGCGGCAGCGGCATAAAAACGCGAAATGTCAAGTTCACGGCATGAGAAAGTCGACTCGCACGCTTGATGGATATACCCCCGGCGCTTCGAGACCTCACTCTTTCTCTCTTACTTATACACATAGAGAGAGAAAGAGAGAGAGGGCAGAGTCAACGAGAGGGAAAAAATAATAAAAGATGGAATCTTAATTCGCGCGCGAGGAATGCAAGCACGCGCGAATGAAAAATCGAACGCGAGGCTTTCCGCGGGTAATCCATCATCGCGACGTAAGGGACACGCCAACATCTGTGTGTGTATATGTGTGTGTATACGCGCAGTGTGTATATACATAAGTGGCAATCGGTGCGGGCCACCAAGCGCGAAAGAGGCATCCGGTGTGAGCAACTACCGTCGAGAGGTCGATCAGACGCTTTCTGAGAAGTCTGTTTTACTCTTTTTCTTTCTCCTGTTCTCTTCTTATTTTTTGGTTGAATGACTATGGGGATGAGCGATAGAAATAAAGAGAGGGAGAGAGAGAGAGAGTTTCGTGGGGAGTAAAATTTTATGAGACGTAAGAAAGTACGAGTTCTCTCAGGCTTGTAGGGTCAATTTTGCAGTGTAAAACGTGAGCGCGAGAGAGAAAGAGAGAGAGATAGTGAGTGTATATTGCAGCTCTACTTAAACCCTTCTGATGGGGGATACTGAAAATTTGTAAACTGAAATCAAAGAGTTCCGTCCATTTCCATTTTAAAAGTTGGATGCGAGAGGTTTGGACATTTTTATAGGTGATTAGAAATTTTTTTTTGTGTATGTATAATGTTAAAAAGTATAAGGTCGGTGGTCTGTCTAATGGTGTAGACCGGAAAACAAAGCAGAGAGAAAAAAGTACCGAAGCCTTTCTGTGTTAGCAAGCCGATATCGATTCATTACTAGGTCAGTAGCCTAATAGGAAATTTATCAATGTCATTTGCAAAATAAATCGTTGAGAGGCAAAATTATAAGGCTAAAAATAGCGCGTTAAATTAGCCTCGGATTTTCTCTGCGGCGGCGCGTCGACTATCGATTGGCGGAAAAAAGATATTTCATTGGATTAGAATTGACGTAATATGTAAGCCATGGGGCTAATTTGTAAAACTCGAAATGATTGGAAAATAATTTTAAAAAAAATTTATTTCAAGTGAGGTTGTGAAAATTTATCTGAAAATTTCTTCGCAATAAAAAGATAATTTAATTTGTACGGTAAAAACAACATACAAATAAATAATAGAACATAATTAGTTTTCAAATATTGTATATAATCAGGAAAAATTTTAACGAAGTATAATAAAGATCTATATATCCTCGAATCAGCGCTTAAGTAATTTTCTATAATCATACTTTGCTCGTCGAGGTTGATTATAACGGGCGCTGCTTATTCGAATTACCATTCAAGCGGCGACGTAGAAATTAAAAGGATCGTTCTTCGAATTCTCTCGCTATGTTATTTATATATATACATATATATATATATATATATATACATATATAGCGGTGCTACTTAATCTCGCATAACTCGCTCATGATAACAATAATGATAACCGTCGTTTATATACGAATCCGCGCGAGAGCGCAGCCATTTGTTCATTTATATAATCCTCGAAAAATTGCGGGAGAGAGAGAGAGAGACGCTTGAATTATTTAACGGGGCAAATCGATTTATCATGCGGTGTGCCATTCTGCCTTCGTTGTGCGTGCACGCGTGTGTATGTGTATTTATTGTTTGCGAGCTGCTTGACGGAAATAATTGTGTGCTCTAACGATTAAATCGACTTCATTGGTGTATCAATATGTAATTACATCACGGCAAAGAAATAATTATATGAACATACTGGCGTTAGTATATGTGTACGTGTGTGTTTTTTATATGTATATGAAAAAATTCAAACGTTTATTTAATTTCGTTTTTTTCTGTCCACTGTTATTGAATTATTTGTTTATTTTATCTTTTTATTTCAACTGAATCGTCTGTCTTATATTTCTGTCGAGATAAACTATGTAACATGTAAATAAGATTATTAAAAATTTAATAAAATTTTTTTTTAATTATAGCCGGTTGTATACATATATTTTATAATAATTTATTGAAAATAAAAAATACATTTAGTTTAGAGATGGTTTATTATAACTTTTATTCTAATATCAACATCAATGTATTCATAATTGATAAGGCGGATAAACGAATTCGAACTTTACTATCCCTTTACTTATTCATGATCTTCAAACTTAGAAGATAATAATAATAGATTAATAAGTTATGTACTTATCTACCATTATATCTCTAATTTCTGGGTATTATCATATAATTTGGGCCGAACTTTCTGTAACAAAATTAAGCACCACATTATCGGATACACTAAGTAATGTTATTATATTAATATAAGGAAACTATTGGAACCTAAACCCGTAATATAGTTCATACATAGTAATTAGGAACAGTTTTTATTTAAATTACAAATAAGCTTCTGATCCGTCACTAATCCGCATTAATTAACGTAAAACAATATTAAAGGTAATAATTGTATCGATAATACTATCTATGGAATCAACATTAGAATTGTATATGAGCGATTAATTATGTAATCTAATGCATTATTAATTAATTTCATAAAATATATCGTACAAATTCAGAATCAGTATTCGAGTTTAATTTTAAAATTTAGCGCCCAAAAATAGAGAGCGAGCAGACGCGACCGCGAAATACGAGACGTGAGAGAGAGGCAATAAAAAATGTAACGCGAGACTGTCACCGTCTTCCCTAACGTTTGTGACTCGATTTCCACTGCCTTTTTCTCTCTCACTCTTTCACTCTCACATTTGCTCATATACATATATATGTTAATACATACGCGCACATGGGCGAGTTAGAATTTTTTGTGATTGTTCGCTTTTTTGGGGCATTGGCCTTCGTCATGGGTATTATACACCTGAGAGTGACGCGGCTGCCGTTTTTACATTGCTACTTGAATTCAGCCCATTATTTATACCCAAACTTTATCTCTTTCGTATCTACCTATTGTGTATACCCCGTTTTTTTAGCATCACCGTCGTCGTCTCATTTGCCGCTGTCAGCGAAAGAAAAACTACCTATACCATTACACGAAAATCTTTTTGTCCCCAAATATTCCGAAACGAGCTTTTTCATTGAAATTAGAAGCTATTCTTTTTTTGAGGAAAAAGAATAACAAGAGAGAGGGAGAGAGAGAGAGGGAGAAGGGAAGAGTAAGACACTTCAGATTCTGCAATTTTCGGTGAATTTAGTGGCTTAATGGAACACCCGTTCCCATATAAATCAGCTTGTCTTCATTTTACAACGAGCAGAAATTTCCCTCGCTCCTTTTCTCCTCTCGGGTACGTTCGCGCTTTTCCTCCCTCTCCCCCGCTCTCGCTCTCCCTTCCTGTCTTCATCATTTTAACGCAATTTTCACGGCGCACCTTCCCATTCTCCACTTCATCACCGTGTCATTCCTGTCTACTCGTGTGTGCACGTAGCCGCGTGCACTTGCATTTGGAGAATGCGGAAAGTATGTGTAGTACACCATGTCTGCTCTTGTAAGTAAGAGGAAAATATTAGTATTTTTAGTGACAAAAAAGAAAAAGCTATAAAAATGCTTTAAAAAGTGGCCAAGCTAATTAAAGGTTTTTAAACTTTTTTTTTATCTGGTCAGCACAATAACTTTCATAAACACGAAAAATTATGAAGATAAAAAGAAATAGATAATGAAGTGAGCTAGGGTGCCGGTAATATTGTAGAAATTCTCTTTAAGCGGGAAAGTGTTTAAAAACTAAACCTTTTCGCAAAGCTTTAAAAAAAATAAACTTTTTTTAACATTTGAATAAAAATATAAAAAAATGGAGAGAGATTATAAGCTCGGCGAAAGCATCTGGTGTACAACACTCATAAAGTATAAGTAGGAGATTAAGTTTAAAAATAAATTTTGAAGGACTGGGTTTTAACTTTCAAAGAGATTTGACTTTGCTTTCGTAGAAACGTATTTACGTTCACGCTTCGCTATTAAAAAAGTTTCCAAAGTTTTTTGCTCTTAGAAATATACGAAAAAGTATCAGAGATATTATATCAGAGTTAAAGGACGAACAGGGAATATAGCTTACTCAAACGGAAAGTAATAAAAATAAAAAAAAAATAAGACAATGAGAATTATAAGAAATATGATATATATTAAAAGTTTTTTTATCATCAGAAACTCTCGTTCACGCGGATGTTAATAAGATTCCGTTAACACAGAATCCGAATTAGCCGATGAATTTTAATCATCGTAAAAGGTAGTTTAGACTTTACAGGAAATGGATGATCGAACACAGATATACACTTTGCTGATATTAATAGTTTCGGTGCGTAGTTATATCTTCGTTAGACTGTTACTCATGTATATCACGCTTTCAGGACCCTTAATTTAGAACGCGGTGGCTCATTGCATATTAATTTCCATGCTATATATTGACGAGTCAATTTAGCGCGTGGACTAAAATCTAAATACCCGGAGATCAAACTAAAAAGCAACTTTATTAGTTTTAACGAAAATCGCGTTCACTTATTTGATTTCCAAAAAATTTTAACGATTTTATTAACCATAAAATTAAAGACTTCAAGTAAAATTCCCTTACGAGGTTCTAAGAGATTCCAAAATTTTCCATATAGATTAATACCCGTATATCCGAGAAATTAAATTTTCGGTTCATTTTATATTCTTGCTATAAGACCAAATGTTACCCTTGACATGAAATTACCTAATTATGTCCATCCTCATCGACGCCTACATAGTTCAACGCAGACCTAGACCGATCTATTATCGACTCACGTGACCTTTACATCTCTTATAAAATGCTTAACCTTACCACCACATCAAGTACAACTTATTCAACATACACATATACACACTCTTCTCTTACTTTTAACAATTTAACTTCTCTAAACCTTCCCAAAAACTTGGAGAATCCCGCGTGCCACCGAAAAATCTCAGCTGCTTCAAATATCACGAGAGAAGGGAGAATGCTGAGACTTCGGGTGCAAAGGGTGTAGAGTATAGAAGTAAAAGCTCGAGGGAGAGGCCGAAAAATACCAACGTGCTGTGCTGCAGCAACGAGCCGACGAAACAGCTCAACTCGTGCCCTGGGCCGCGAAAGGTGAAGGAGTAGAGAAGGAGGTGGAAGAGGTGAAGAGAAATTGCGGGCGAGCCGCGGGCTCGATGGCTCGTGACAAATCTGCGGTAGCGGTGCAAGCGTTTCTGGCCTCTTTTACGCGGCCTGAGGTCTTGTCTCGTTTTGTACTTGGAGCTGGGAGAAGGAGTTGAGTTGTCAGGTGATTGGTGGAGTGTGGCTCGAGTTATGAGATTATGGCTGCTGAGAACTACCGTAAGTTTGAAGCTTGAGTTTCGGATTATCGACAATAATAATTTTGATATTTAAGATGTTATCTTATTTCTTCTTTTTTCAACTGAAATATCGTTCAAAATATCAGCGGAAATCCTAATTATTCTTGATATACTATAACGACTATAACTAATTTTTTAAAGAAGAAAAATACGTGAATTTCGTTTTCCGTAAAATTCATTTAAATTTTCGTACGAGTTTTTTTTACGCGGTGGGATAAAATGCAACGGCCACAATTTATTTCAGTCTACCTTGAATCTTGAGATATATATAGACAGTCGTATCAAACACGTATGTACGTTATATCAGTAAAATTTGATACCCGCTAGAGTTATAGTCATAACCATAAAACTGGGATCGTGTAGCCTACAGATTTAAGTAAAAAAAAGTCAACAAATATTTCAATACTCTTTTTCTAATAAATAATAATATCTTGTATCTTATGAATTTATATAAATAACATAATTTTGAAGAAATATCATAATACGTACAAGCTACAGAATACCATAAAGAATCATAACTGCGCGCATTAATATTAAAAAAATTTAATTTGCCATACTTTTCTTTTACAGTTATTATTCTAAAGATATCTTTAACCAATATGCAATAATCACATTTTAACCATTTTAAAATACCACGTGCACGACCAGCGTACAAAAAACTGTGCGTAGTCACAATTAAGCTCAAGCATAATGACATCTACCTTCACACGACAGATTCTCAGCTCACAACTCACATCCTCACCTACATTTCACGCCTCTTCCTCTCATCACATCTCATCCCAAACTATACAAATCCACATCTCTTCCTTTGTTACCTTCCCTATACACATACACACACCCACACACATGCACACAAGCATTCGCACGCGCAGCAGCTATAAAAAGCCATGCGCTCGCACCTCAGCGAGGTTAATTTCGCGCGACCTATGATCCACGCGCACACGTGTGTATATATATGTGCGTGTATGTGTGCGCTCGGGTCGACGTGCAGCAGCCGCACCAGCAGCAGTAGTAGTAGCAGCAGCAGTAGCGGCGGGATCGATCCGAATGCAGGCTTTTCGCCCTCTCTTTCTTCTTTCCCTTTCCGTTACTCTGTACTCTGCCGAGTACGCTCTCTCTCTCTCTCTCTCTCTCTCTCTCTCCCTTACTCTCTCTAACATGAACGAGTGAACGAGCGAGCTGCTGCTGCTACTGCTGCTCTCGCTCTTCCTTCACGTCCAATCGGCTTCTCGCACGAGTGCCTTCGAACGACCGAGCTGTATCAAATTCAAGCCCCTCCGGCGGCCTCTCGCGTACTAATGTATACATGTGTGTGTGTGTGTGGGTGTGTGTGTCTGTTGCGTACACACACACCCACACACACACACACATACATATTCAAACAGGCGTTTGTATACACATGTGCGCACACACAAAACTTACCTTTATACACACTAACACATACGAGCGTACGCATCGGCACACACATTTACTCCGACACGAACTTGTAAACTCATCTCTCCTCGTCTATACGTATATATGGGCAGTTCTCAGATGAATCGAGAGGTCAACATTTTTTTTTCTTTTAAAATCACCTAAATCGCTTCGTAACCATCTCATATGTTACCCCGAATTTTTTCAGATTTTTTTCACTTCTAGTTTTTTGGTGGCAGAGGGTCAAAGTTGGTGATTTTAGCATTT
>JAWWEQ010000055.1:26548190-26585551 GCA_035583055.1 Torymus tubicola
TCGAGTTTGCGATGAGATTTTGGCCCGCGGTTGCCCCCCCCCCCCCCACCCCGTCGCCCAAATCAACTGCCTTGTTTGCTATCGTGAAAGGGAGGAGGGAGAGGGTGAACGAGGGCACCGAGTGTAATTGCTTTCTGTGTAACGGAGCGCAAGCGTGTGTGTGTATATGTGTTGTGTCGCGGTTCGTTGTGTTTAAACGATTATTTTTAGGATTGTTGATTGACATGGCCGTTTTGAATTGAAAGTTTTAGTTAAATAATTGCAGTTGACGCGGTTTAGTGTACTGTTGGTTGTTAATTGATTTTGTTTTCTGTTTTCAGGTAAGAATAACGATTGTTTTGGCGATTTTGATACATTTACTTACATGTGAGTATTATTAAAATAGAATAGATATAGTAAGTTTTTATGATTTATAGTATTAAAAAAGTATACTAGTACAAGTGATTACAGGGTTGGGTTAATATCGATTACCCTATTTAACTTCGGTATTAAATCGTTTTAATAACTGCAGGTAACATTTTTCTCAAATCATTGAATATTTTAATTAAAGGATGACAAGCGAACGATTCGCAAAGAGATGAAAGAAGCATTAATTGAAAGCTGTATTATTTTCTCTCTTAATTGCTTATTTCTTTAATTACATTTACTCCAACAGTCTCCTGAAGAGATTATTCAATTGTTAGTAGAATTTTATGAATATTATATTATTTATAATCTCTCTGATTAATGTAAAAAATATGTCAATTAAAATTGTGAAATTATTACTAAATGACGTTTCTCTAAACTAAATTGTTTCAATAGGATGTAAATAGACGTCACTCCAATATCATAGTATAAATTGTATTAAAGTCAAACACCATCATAAACTAATATCCCGATCACAACGTAAACTTCAAACTAATCACAAACATTCAGTTCAGATCGTTTATTCCTTCCCTTTACATATATCTTAAATTAAAATACAGCAGAAAATATGACTGCCTATAAAATTCTGAATAACATACACAGCGATCCTTTATAAAGTCCACAAATTTGTCATACCGAACCTCATCAGAAAAAAACCCCCCACTTTACCTTTTAATATTTAAAATCGCTCGATAAATTTCCATTTCTCTACGTTATCTCTACACGCGGAAAAATTTAATTTTCTCTCCGAATCAATCTTCAAAAGCAATAAGAGACGCGCGCGCGCGAAAAAAAAAATATTCGAAAAGCGCGAGTGCCACTATATATATATATATATATCCACCACCGGGAGAAAAAACGTTACCTCTCACTCTCTCACTCTCTCCCTACGGGCTCACCTCTCAATCAAGCCCGTCCAATAAAAAGAAAACGAAGGAGTCGCGCGAGCGAAAAAAGAGAGATTTCCCGTGTAGGCGCGAGCGAGCGCGACTCCCACGCGGATAATAACCGTAAAGCGTGCGGATGGGCTGTATTTATGGGCTCATAACGCCGCGGTTGTGGTGCTGGTGGTGGTGCGCTTTTATAAACAGAGAAAGAGAAAAAGCGAGAAAGAGAAGAAGGAATCGTCCGATTGTAAAGCCACGCGTGTATACGTGTACGTATCTTGTAAAATTAATCGAGATGTGAAGATGATTGCGGCGATATGTAAGAGGTGTGATCTTGGGAATACGGTGGTACGTTGAAAATGTTAGTGGTACTATCTCGGATAAAATTGTTGCGCGTGTTATGGTCTACGGTGCAATGGTGTTTGGATTTTGGAATTAGTTTGCAATGCTAATATTGGTGCTAGGCGGTTCGTAATACTATTAAAATATCTTTGTAATAAATCTCTTGCGACAAATGTTTTTTCACATCTTTTAAAATTGTCTTTTCGGTATAAACTTGAGTGCATTTTCTAAAAATGTTTTATTCTTTCTGAAAAATAACCCATCACATGAATGTTTTAAGTTACCGGACGAGCTTAAATTACGGAACGATGTAACGTAATTTATGTAGGTAACGGCGTGAGGTAACATACAATGCGGACTAAATTAATGGCTGCGTATACCGTACACCAAAATTATGTAAATTAGTCGACCATTAAATTCATCAGAAATTCAAGTATATAATAATACATCTGCGCAAATATTACGACTTCGATCAGTGAAATTATCTCTAAAATGCTTAATATAGTTAAACCAGAAAAGTATATATAATACCAAACCTCATGTATATTTGTGTTTTACACAGTTAAATATAATAATTCGCTTCAACTCAGGGTCGTCCTCGTAATTTTTACATATGTTATGACTCTTAGCTGCGCTAAGTAGTTGAAACAAGCTCGCGTAGGGAGGTCAAGCCCAGTGCTATTTAAATGCAGCATTAATCTCCGCAACTTCTGAGCTGGTTAGTTTCATGCAGCAGCAGTTTTGATATCTTCATGCATTCGGGGGATCTCATTTAGCCGAGAGTCAAAAGCCACCGCAGACGTGGAATTAGTCCTTGTTTGTTTGTAATACCATTTGTTAGCGCTCTGTTAACGAATCGAGAAGTCAGTTACATTTCAGCTTGAAATGTAATTGAAGATCACGAGGTTTATTAAAATTAATTTTTATATTGTAATATGTACTTTTTCTATTGTAACTCTTTGGAAATATTGTATTATAATTATTTTGAAAAGTATTGTATTTAGTGTGATGACTAAGCAAAACCATGGTGTTTTATTCATTATAAAATCTAATTTGCAACTTTTGTAAATGTAATATTTGATTTATTTTCAACACAGAGTAGTAACAGCGTAATATAAAAGTTCATAAAACAGTTCTTAACGTGTCCCTCTTTTATAGATCCAATTTTACACGTTTCCACGTTCATTTGAATTTCAATTTTGCACGATATCCCCCTTGTAACTTAAAAACGTTATCTACATTCTTCCTCGAACCTCAAAATTAAACCAGCCACTAAAACAATATTCAATCTCCAACTTGAACAACCCACGTACGATTCATACTATCGATATTGTCTTTCATTGTTTGGCACCATCGCAACTCCACTCCTACGACATATGGTAATTTTTGGCCGTCGTCAATTCCAAACCGGTGCGGTAAACTCGCTCTCCTCGTGCGCCATCCAAACATATCCACAGGCGCACACTACACATCGCCGTAAGAACCATTCCCGCGCCAGTAGTCGCCACAGCCGACGTCGCCATCTCAATTTGCGTCTCAATTTCGCGGTGCTAACAACGGAAGCGTAGTCTAACAGAGATAGAGAGTGAGACACACACACATACGTGTATATGTCGTCGCCCGGAATTTTCGGTTGCTGCGCCTCTAGCCTCCTTTTCAGTAACGAGAAGCGAGATAGAAGCAAAGGCAGAGGGAGAGAGAATTCAAGAGCCGAGGATGGATGGCGCGGGCGGTTGAATGCCGCTCGAAATTGCGGGTAACGCCGAGCGGAAGCTTCCGCTTTGCATGCAAGCGCGCCGCGCGATGACACCCCGGAGGAGCAGAGAGAGAGAGAGAGAGAGGAACTCGGTGATGTATAGTTGGCGAGAGAGAAACGGAGATGGGGAGTCTGGTATGGGGATGGGGTATGTAGAGTAGAGCGCGTCGCGCTCAAGACGTGACACCTTTAAAAGACGAGTTTTACCAGATGTTTTTGAAATTAAACGCGTATTGTGCGACGGAGTCGCTGGCCGGATATATTTCGAGAAGATGTACGGAGGAATGATTTAGGTGGTGCAAATTTTCTTTTTAATGTTAGGTTTTTTTTGCTATGTATGATTAAAGGAGATGAATAAAATGTGATGGGATAGTAGTTTTTGAAACGATCTTGTTTTTAATTTAGTTCTATGAAATTAAATGTTATTTATAAATTCTTTTATTTTACAATTTACAGTAACGATAAAATTTGTCAAGTAACATATTTTATTAATCGAAAAATAATCTATTATTTTTTAAATCCAGTGCTTTTATTTGTTTGAGTCTCTGTAGAGAGTAAGCGTAATGGACTTACGATTAATTGCCACGATAGAAGTTTCAAATTCTGAATTATTCTGATGGTTAACTGTATCGTAACATTTGCAAAAATTTTCATTTTCCTAAATAAAGCCAATTTAAGGCTGAATGCAAAACTTTGAAATAACTCATGGTCAGAAAATTTTTATTCCGAATATTTGAATAGACAATTTGAAAATTAAAACTTCAGCTTTAAAAGTTTCCTTGAAACTCTCGAGATAAGATTTTTTTCGCGGCGTGCTCCATAAATCGTCAAAAGCTAGTTTGCAGTTGTATCAAGCATCAAAATTTCCCTTTTAAATGCAAACATCTTTGGATTTAGCTGCATTTTTTACGAAGTGAAATGGTCGCTTTCAAGCGTCTAAATGGAACACAAAAAATGCAGCGCACTGTGAAGTTTGGGAATTGTTTTAATTCACATAATTAAGCTATTTTCGCTGAATTATGACTATTATAGAAGTTGAAAAATTTCTACAGTAATCGTTAAATAAATAACAGACTAAAGGCAATCCGACGTCAGTGGGTTAAAGTCGAAAAAAGTTTTGTAAAGCTCAAGAACATAAATCAATAATTACGTATTATACAAGCCAACTAGTTTGCGCTATTATTACTGCATGCCTCGTTTTCTTATTCTTCACATTGACCGTATTTTGTCGAACTGTATTCCAATAATAAAAAATCAATTTACATCGATTTTTTGGTATAATTTTACAACTCACTACATATTTTTTTACATTTCCATTCAGCCTTTGCAACGCACTCTTTAAATTTTCCAAAAATTACTTGTAATGTTTCTGCATCTACTCAAATATTTCCAAAGTTCCATAAGATAACTCGAGAAAACTATAACAGATCGTAAAATGCTCTTTACAACCTCTGCACCTTTAAACTGACATAAGTAAGTGCACGTATATTTTCTACAACATTGTTCTAAAACACAACACACTTCTCAACTTTTCAAAATTTTCAGTAAAATAATTTTTAACTCGACCATCCTCCCCAAATTAACCCTTTACCAAAAAAACCAAAACAATTTTAAAAAAACAGGTCAACACGACGAGGCAGCCACAACTCGTCCGTATACCAAATTAGAAAAAGCGCCTACGAATACGCTAAAACAATTAATTCAACCGATCTGGGTCAAACGCGCGCCAGGCACCACGGAAGTTTTAACGATTTCAGAAAAGTTCTGACCTACCGCCACCACCGCTATACCGATTCAGCACACGCAATCCATCCGCGCAGCTCACACTTGTATAGGTGTACTGTATAGACACAGGTATATATATATATATATATACATATAAAGGTGCATTATCGGAAAATGCGGAAACGAGTGTATGTATGTGTGTGTACGCATGTACGGTACGACCGTTCCGCAATATCCGAGAGCGGCGCTGGATGCACATCTGACTGTCGGTCGATGGTACACACGTATACACATATATGAGCGGCACACGCATACACTCTCTTCTGGCACATTGAGCGAATACTCTGCGCGGATCGGACATATATATATATGTATATACATACAAGAAGAGAGAAGCGAGCAGCGGTCGCCGCAGCTATTCAAATTTACCGAGATCAAGCGATACGAGTGGGTGTAGACGGTTCGTTCGTTCTCGCTCTCTGCTGTCTCTCGCCTTTCATCGTTCTCTCCCCTATACGTTTTCCTGTTCGAAACGCGTGGTCTCTGTGGATCTACCAATTTTTCTCCAATTTCCTGAGGCCTGTGCTTCTTTTTTTTCTTCTTGCGGTTAGTCGTCGGCAGTATATTTCTTTTTACAACGCAAGTCATTTTGTGGGGGTTCTTTGAATAAGTTTAATAGTCAGATAATATTTAATTCTATAGAGTTCTTGGGTACTTTTCAAAAATTACTGCTAATTGCTTATTAGGGAGATAGCTTTATTAAAAAAAATTAATAAATTCTAGTTTTACAAATTTCTGAATGTATCTATGAGGTTTCTTTTACATTTGCATATACTTGTCCTTGGAGTAATCTCCTGCTCTTGGCCATATTACTTAGAACATCTCAGTTTCAATTTTTCCTTCATATTAATTGATCTAGAATGAGAGCAAAATTTACATCTTTTTTATTTTTTGTCTAAAACCAACTTTATGTTATTTAATAAACTTCAAAAATAGAACTTGCTTCATTTCAGAATATACTCCATGTATCATTCTAGAAAATAATGTCATTTTATCTTATGTTTCAACTAATACTATTTACAGAATAAAAATACCAAAAATAGAAACGCCCATGAAATTGATACAGATTTTCAAAGCAACCGACATCGGATTATATATTAATCCCAATTTTTTCCCCAAAGAGCTTATGCTTCACCTCGAAACTAGAGAAACAAACAACCCTCGAAACACAAAACCCAGCATACATTTCGTTCTCTGTCTCATCGCCAAGACCAATTACTCGCAGACCCTCTGACCCTTTTTCACGCCCACGCTTTACATCAACGTGCACCTACACACGCTCTAAAACACACACACACACAAACACACAACAAACAGTTTACAAACACATTCATGTGCTCTGTATACGCATTTATTATCACAGCTGCAACGCTGCTACCTCCTCGTGTGCGAGCGTACATTCGTTATATACAATGCGCATCTCCGCTACTGTTCGTTAGGATGCCCTCGTTATCGGCGAAGGGGATGTATACATCCGCGACGTGCACTGGGTCAAGTTCAATTCTCCACCCTCGATGAGTTATTGGCGAGAGTTTTTAACGTCGGACGCTCGTATTTTTTCCAAGTCTCATTCGCCTCTTTTTTTTTACCCGTCTCGAGGGATTGCTATATGCGTTTTCGTGGAGAAAGGAAGGAGGAAAGAATAGTTGACTGTGTGTATGTATATATCGGGCAAATATCGAGAGAGTTTTGCGATCGTTTGTTCTCATTTGCGTGCCAGTTTTTTTTTCGTGCCTTCGAGTTTTTCAGCACGACGGTAAGAGGAAGTTCAGCGGTATATCGTCAATTACGGCTAATGAATCAACGTAGCGAAGGGCGATATTTACAATCCTGTATCGGAAAATTTCTCGTTACAGGAAAATGTTCTCCGAACTTGCCAATAACATCGGATTGATGATTTATTTTCATTGATATCACATCGGAGTGATGTAATATTTGGAAAATTATTATAATTATAAACATAAAAATATTTTAACTAGGATGCGTTTTACACTTTTGTTTCTGTAATTGAAGAAAAGAAAATACTCCATATATGTGATTCGTTGACATTTATATAATTATTGTCCATTTATCATCGAATCTAATTTACATTAATTTGAAGGCAGTACTTATTCAAGTGCAAAACTCTGTTCAGCGAGTGTGAACGCAGCTGTAAACGGTGGAATGAAGATCCCAATATCGTAGCCGAAATATACCTAATTATGGATTGATCGGCGAAATGAAATACCAATTGAACATTATTGTAGTATTTTCCTATTTAAAATCATACAATTTGTGTAAAATGAACAAATAAATTTGAATTTCCTAAGGTATTATAAAATTTGTAGAATCGTTACAAAAATTTATTCTTTGTAAAATTATTTTAGAAATGTAAAGTTAATTTAAAAATGTTTGAAAGGCTATGTAATTTTTTTATATTCATTACGATTAAGGTCAATATATTTTAGTACTTTACAACATTTTTTTTTTTTTTATGTTTATAATTTGCGTGAAACTATTTAATTATAAATTCAGATTAGAATTTCAAATTGTTCATCGACATAAAACGATTGCAATTTATTCTACCAAAGAACACGTTTTATCTTCATAAATTACTATTAAAACTTTACAAATCTGAATATTTTAAAAGCCCTCTTATCCACGACTATCGAACGAAATATCACGCAGGCTGTAAACCCGCCAGCAAATCGAGCTGATCGACGACCCTATTAAATTAAATCGCCAAAACAACGCTTTCGCGAAACGCATCCTCACCCACTCTCCGCTCTTTCTCTTCCACCCCAATGCTTCTCCACTTACGTAATCAGCGATTGCGTTATACGGCCCCACTGGCCGATAAGACACGCTGCGAGCACCTCGATAAATCAGCGCTATTTCGCTCCCGGCGTGCACGTGTATACACTCTCTACTCTCACACATGTATACGGGTATGACCCGCTAAAGCAAACACAGATACACGGAAGCACGTGGTTCGTGCAGTTCCACATATATACACATATATACAGAGAGGCGCGCTACTGACCCAAAGGGTAGCGCTCGCATTGTGGAACACAGGGCGGGAGAAACTACGAGAGGGAATTCAGCGCGTTCGCACAGCATTGACCTCCATTATACGTATTATGTGCAGGGAGCCGCCGACGTTCTCTCCGAGCGAGTAATTCATCGACGATCGAACGTTTCTCTCTCTCTCTCTCTCACACACACTAGGTGTATAAATTGGAGCGTAAGATGTGAGCGCAAGCGCGGTCGGATGGTGGATATGTGCTGCGGAAGAGACAGAGAGAGAGAGAGAGAGAGAGAGAGAGAGAAGAAAGAGGCAGCGTGTGAGAGAGATAGAGTAAGTTGGTGGTTGCAGCGCTGCGGGTTCGCTAATTAATGAGTAGCCATGGAGCGCATCAGAGGCGTTCCGTCTTCTCGACTCTCGACGGCGTTTCAACTCGTCCCCGGGGACGAGTGAAGAGAGGGAGTGAGTGAGATAGAAGCTGGAGAGGCAACTGGGAGAGAGAAGAGTGGAATGTGGCGCGAGCTCGCACGCGCTCGGTCGGTTGAAGAAGCCGAGTGTGAATCACTGACTAGTTTGAGGAGGAAGAGGAGAGAGACGGAAAAAAAGAAAGAAAAGGAAAGAAGAAAACGAGTGGACTCGGAAAGGAAAAGGTTAATGAAGCTGTTTAAATAGGAAAAAAAGGTACCATGAAGGATGGCTGTCGCGTGGTTTATTATTATTAAAGCGACGGATTGATTACTCTTTAAAGTGATGAATGGGTTTTTTATAGATGGAAAAGAAAAATCTAGATATTTTTCTGGATTCTTTCGCAGAAATTTAATTTAAAAGCATTTGTTTTCATTAAAAAGGCAGAAATGATCACGATGATTTCGTAAATCGAGCTGAAATAGTAATCTATTCTGTATACGCACTCTGGTAAACGTTATAGCCACGTTCTACCTGATTTCGGGAACAATCGGATAACTTTATACATCAATCATGGGTATGGTATCGGTGTTTCCATCTGAACCAACAACTATATACGCGCTAGCGAGGCACAGATCGAGGACGCGCGAGATTATGGCGAAATTGGATTTTCGCGAAATTTGATTATCAGGAATTACAGGGAGCCCCGAAAACCGGAGAACGAGCTGCGACAATGTAGCCCTTAAAATTACGAGATTTCGTTGAATGTGCAAAGCTGATGATTGTGAAATAAGATGATTTTAGTCAGTTTCACGGTTACGTTGAATCGTAAATTAACATATGGTCTATATGGAATATTAGATTATAAATTCCACTCTCTATACTGGTAGTCGAGTTTTACGAGGCTTAGTGAGGATTAACCACTGTAAGATTCAAAATCTACGTTATAAACTTGTAATTTTACAATGTCCTATATAAAGAATAACATAAATTTATTTAATTAAGGAAAACCTTATACACTCGAATTCTTAATTATTTGATAAATGTCTAAGAATTTCCACATTCTCGTGTTATAGATTTCACGTATACCAACCCCACGCGCGGCTAGTACACAACAACTGAAACGTACACGACTCAACCTCCGAGACATTAACCCAAAATCTTACCATTACCCCCCAGCAACGGGCGCAATTCAATGCAGACACGTGGGTGGCAGTAGTGTGCTGGCCTAGACTGTTTTAGCCTTTATCCAGGCCGAAGCGGGAGGAACAATCGATCTTTCGCTTCGTAATACCGGGAGCATCTGCAATTACTTCGGCTCGCAGGGTCGTTATACGCGCCGGCATTGTGAGGCCGTTTATGGGACGCGATACTACTCCCCCGGGGAGAGCTGGGAAAATATTCGTGGCTTGCTGAATTTTCGATGTCGCTTGCGTGGTGGCCTTTCAAGATGATGTTGTTGTTATTGTTGTCATTCAGCTTTAGATCGCAGGGGTGGTGTGGTAATTATTGAAAAGTTGGGAAAAGATGCTTAAAGTGTTGGTTCAGTATAGATGTATAAGGAAAAAAAAATGTTGGTGGGGATTATTTATATTAGAGTGCAGTTAAATTTAATATAGATGTATATATTTTTCTTCTGGCAGAAATAAATAAAGTTTAATATTTAAAAATAATATTTTGTATACTTATCTTTTCATCAGTGTATTGGTATTATTAAAGACTACTTTTTAACAATTTTGTCTGGACAGTGAACTGTAATTTCTTCTACGCGAAATGTTGAAGTAAATAAGAATGGATGTTAATAAAATGTAATCTACTTGGGGCAACTAACTACTTCCACACTTTATCACCTTGCCCCATCATTGACATCTTTATACGGACGGCAATGCTTCACCTTATCAATCTTCCAAATTAAATCAAGGTACTGCTAAGATTTAATTAAATCTTATTTTCATCGCGACTTTGGCCACGAGGACGTACAGGGTTGACAGCAAAAAAGCATCTAACTCTGTCGCTTGCTCGTCGCTTTTAGGTGAAGTCCAGAAGGTCGCGCCAGCGCTCGCTACATAGCTCACTACATTTAGTAGGGTCGCTATATCTCCCTCCTTTCTCTGCCCCTTCCCCAGCTCTCTCTCTCTCTCTCTCTCTTGCTATCTTTTCTTCTTATCAGCCTTTAGCCGGTCCGTGATGGGCTCTCAGCGTCGCTCGACGTTCGCCCGTCCATTACCTGAACCCTTTCAACGGATAACTTTTTCATCCCGGATGATTATCATCTTCGTCGTGAATTGCCCTTTTTAAGTGCTGAACTTTGTCCATAATTAGAAAATCTTCTAGACGTTTTTTTTTATTAACTCTGTATGTCTGATTGAAATGTAGTTAGCTATGTGAATAGTGTCTCTTTCTGATCTTTCTGTAATTAATTAAATGGTTTTAATATATAAAATGATGAGTAGTTTCTACAACAAATTAAAACAAAGATATCTACATCAATGTAATGACTTAACTGCACAAACTATTTGTATTTACATTTACTATCGTTAATCTAAATCTAAAATCAACATTAAGTATCGTCAACAATTACTATCCCGTACCTGAAAATCGAACGCCGTGTGACATCAATAGGGTACAAACGACGCTTTCCCTCTCACACACACACATACACTCTCTCTCTCTCTCCATCTGTCCGTCTCCCTCTATCTCTCATTCCGCGATCGAGGCTAAGGCTAACGAACCTTGAGCCCTGGGCCTGCTCTAATGACGGAACTCGGTGCGAGACAAACGCGCGCCTCTCCGCGTATACACACCTACGTCATACGCTGTACAATCACGTGCTATCCCGGGCACAGCGCAACTATAGATCTTCCGGGAACGAAGAGAGACAGGGAGATAGAGAGAGATGCATACAGCGTATCGGGAGTCATGGGCGTGCAATGGGTTGAAGGCAAGATGCCTCGCTTTCGCACGCGGACAAAGGCAATTGCCACTTAAGCCGTTGCTGCTGCCGCCGTCGCCGGCCAATAACGGCCCACGGTAATTCTAATAGCTATCGATTGTGGGGGGATAGGACTAGGGTTGGTAGAAGAGGCGAGAGGAGGGCGAAAGTTTTGCTCGCGGAGGGAATGGTATAGTTCTGGAAATTGAGGCGAAACGGAGAGAGATGATGGTCGGGAACGGTAGTCTAGGATACCAGAGGGATCGAAGCTACTTTTGTTCGTCTACTTCTGTCGCTTTTCCTTTCTCTCTCTCTCGTTCTTTCAGTCTACCCTTTTTTCCTCGAACCGAAGCGGTTCTCTTTTTTAAGAAGCTTAGTTCGGGAGATAAAGTTACGTTATTTTATTCCTGATAAATTCATTTAGAGGTAAAAGTATGGTAAAATCTTTTATTTTCCAATTGTAATATCGAGTACAACTGAGAGATATCGGAGAAAATTTTTATTAAAGTTACTTTTTAAATTGCAAACACTCGTAATTATATCGGTAATTTATTTTAATCCAACTATAGAAATACGGATGACCGCTCTTGATGATTTACTGTATGATAAAGTCAAACGGAGGAGTCGAGTCTATTAATAAACTGCCAGATGCAGGTCCAGGCACTTCGCAACATCGCGATTATTTCGGTACTGCGAACTGTTGCCATTGTTCTCTCAACCAAGCGTGACAAACACGATGCATCAAAAGTCATCAGCATTTGCAAATGCCCCAGAGTCCTTCTTATCTGAACCTCGACTCCTACTGCTCCTATTTCAAGTTTAGAATAACTGAAATTTCGTACGTCTGACCACATGTAGATTGTTCTACTGCAAAGACTCGCGATTCGTGAAATTGTCCTGCTTTTGCTCTTGATTAGGATAGTTTATGAATTTCGACAATGGTTCTGACAAGTAAGTAAGTGAAATAATAGTAACAATTAGTACGTCCTAAAGTTCGTACAGAAGTAGTTAACACAACATAGCTATAATTCAATATTTTTTTTAAATCCAAAAGTGTGATTCGCTTATTGTTATTTTATTTCATCAATCGGTTTAATTTACCATGCTATCCAACTTCTGAGTGTTATTCCACCTGACCTAAGCACAATCCCACTAATTATCAACACCTATAGAAAGTCGAACGAAGAAGCAGAGTCAGTATGCGTAACGTTCGCCCGCAGCTTCGAAACACCCTATCCGCTCCTCACTAATGATCATCTCAAGCATCCACGCTGCATCCCCCCTTCTTCCCAGATGACCGAGAGAGTTATTCCACTTAGTTTGTGTTATCGAGTGATAATAGTCAACCTGAAATGCTCTCTCTCTCTCTCTACCTCCAACTACTTTGATTACACTCGTGGCTGCATCTTTGTGATATCGCTTGCTATTCCGTCTGCGGCTGCTGCCAATTTGCGTATCATGGGCAAAGTCGGGGTCTTAACTTTGCGCTAGAGTCAACGGAGTTAATGGGTTATTCACGAGAGCTATGGAATAAGTATCGCGAGCATGAGGCTGGTGCCCGCTGAAGTGTGTCATTTGGGGGAAGGAAGAGGATTCCTTTGCTTGGATGGAGTTATACCGTAGGTATTGGATTTTTTAATGGTTATATAAAGTAATTATCATTCTTTGTAGACTGTGAAAACAATGTTTTCTTTCAAATGTTTTTTCATAGCAAGAACATGAGTTAAAAGATTAAGGAAATTTTGTGAACATCCACATTATTTTGATTATATATAATCTTTTAAGACTATAGTCCCGTCGCTCGTATGTGTTGGTCTTCAAAGATAAACAAATTTTATTGTACATATGGTAGTTGTGCTGGTATTAGTTGTGGTTGTGTTGGTGGTGGTTTTACTAAATTTCCGTGTTCATCAATTATTCCTCGTAAACTCTTCATTACTGCTGCTAGAAATCGTGGGTCTAAAAAAATGATTAATTGTAATTAATATAAAATAATATATTTTTTTTTTAAATATGAAATGTATCAATGAAACTATGATCAGAGCATATATAAAAACCTATATTGTTGTGAAAAATTTTATTAAATGTATTTATTATTTAAAACTTTATTATTCATAGACCGTGAGTTCTTATAAGCGGCGTAAAACTAATTTCAATAAATCATTTAAAATCTAGTCTAAATTTCGCCTCGGTTCTTTTTTTTTATCATTCCTTTTTTCCAGGTTGAAAAAATAACTAGCTTTTACATCAAAAAATTGCAGAAGCTTCAAGATGCAACAAAAAAGTCGCACAAAAAGGAAAGGAGTAAGAAGATAAAAGTCAAAATGAATAAAAGTTAAGACGTATTAAAATAAAGTAAAAACAAGCCTGGAAAAGTTTCAAAGCATCGTATTGGCAGAAGAAAAAATAGCAGATAGAAGACTTTGAATTGAAAGTTTCTGCCTTGAATAAAAAGTTATAAACATTGAAAGAAGTGTCTTCTACTTTCGAATAATGAATAATAAAAAGATTTTAGAACAATAAAGGTATTGAAACAATAGTATGAAAGAAATTTTTGAATTGCTTGTTTCAATTATTTCAATGTTGAAGTACATCGATCAGGATATGAAGTACATCTTATCTATAATAAGCAGATTTTTAAAATAAAACTATTTTTTCATATTTAGTATCTGAATAGTTTTCCTGTTATCAACTTTAGACTTTGTCAAAACCTCAATATTTCATTTTTTAAATAAAACACGAAAATCAGAAAACATTGTTAATAATTTATAGTTATTTTCAAAATTGCACTCACCTCTTATGTTAGTATTCAGATTCGTATTCAAATCAATATCCGTATCTTCGCCGATGATGTGCTGCTGAATTGGCAGGCCACTGATAATAGCACCCTGCTGGTACATGGGCAGCTGCTGTTGTTGCATGCCCATATAAGGTTGCCAAGAATATGACGGTTGCGACGACGGGTATGTTGCAGATGTTGGCTGCCACGAAGGTGGGTTAGGATAGGGACCGACGTTGTTTGTTAACCATGGTTGTGAAGGTTGATAAACGTTCGGAACTGAAAGAGCAATTATTCAAGGCTAATAATATCGAATATTCCGGGTGTTAAAAATAAAAGGTTTTAATTAAGTCTTGTTTCAATTAAAATAAGTTTGTTGAAAAAACTTGAAAAATCGTTTAAAATATGCATTTTTTACCTCCTCCTGAATATGGGTTGATGGGTTGTTGATATTGGTTAAATTGTTGATATTGGTTGGGTTGTTCATATTGGTTGGGTTGTGGATACCCATATTGTCCAAGACTGACGTTCAATTGCAATAACTGTTTAAAAGTTAAACAATTATTATTAATTAAATTATTAAACTTAAAGAATCACATAGTATTAATTAAATTTAAAAGAAATAAAAATTAACTCAACAATCCAATATCCACACAAATATAATAAACAAATGATTCAGCAAACGAATTTTTATTTCCCCAAGATAAGACATTCACGTGGATAAATTATTGGAAAAACTTTTTTCACTTGTAGATGTACAACCTGTTCCTAATAAAACTAAAAACCCCGCAGAACTCTGGGAACTTTCGTTATAAATTTTATCAAATTAATCCCAATTTATAGCACACTCCATTCCATTCACATCGGCCGCTCTTCTTTCTTCGTCCTTCCACGCCACTACCATAATTTTCCGGGTCTGCATTATTTATTTCTCCGACGACCGAGAGCGTCATAAGGATTTTCTGAGAAACGCGTCTAAATCTACGCCTTCTTTGTTCTTTCCTTCTCCCGCTCTCTTTCTTTTTCTTCCGCACTCTCGCGTCCAAGTTCTCATTCGATCACACGCGGCGAGTCCCTTCGGTGTATTTCTCATCCGCAGCTAAGTGTCTCTTGGATATTGGCTAACGCCTCGCCCTTCTTCTTTTTTCCACTCACGCTGGAATGAGGAAAGAAAGAGAGGATCTTCTTGCGAGCTTCTTACGCGGTATTTGGTTGTTTGGCGAGCGGAAGTATCTGATTGGTTAGGGAAGATGACGAGAGGGAAGCTCTTGCTTTTGAAACTTGATGCGTGGGTAGTTTTTATGAGTCTTCATATTTTTTTTTCTTCCCGAGAGTGTGGGTATATTTGGTGTAGGTATACCATGGTATTATGATAATATATTCACTTTGTTATCAATATGGCTAATCGCTTAAAGTAACCTGTTTTACGCTATTCTTAATATATCTGATAAATCTTGTAGCACTAAAAATTTTTTATTGTATACACATTTTAATTTAAGAGGATTTTTATTGTGAATACATTTACTCATCGATGTTATTAAATTAAAATCACTTAGCATCTGAAGTTATTTACACCATGATTGTTATATATATTTATTTTCTTTTATGCGTTATTCTTTTTCCTTATTTTCTCCATTTCTTTTCTCTTCTCTTCTAATTCGACTTTTAAATTAAAAGCTTTATATCTACGTTAATGGCGTCTTAAACTTTCTTAAAAACAAATTTTGTAAGAAATGAATCGTAAGAAAGAACTGCGGCGTAATCTTCTTTGAACCTTATAAATATATACGATGTTCTTCTTGCAGTGTTAATACTCAACGAACGCGCTCAGCGAATTTGCAAAAGTAGTTGCTGAGTGGGTCGAACTTTATTCAATACATAAACTGGTCAATTCCTATATTTTATAGAAACGGACAGAAATGATAAACTTTCATTGATGAATTTCACATTCATCCCGCTTACGTAAGGGTATAATAACAATATTCAGTGAATCGAAGTGGTAGTGATTAGTATTGTTAGACCTAGATCGTAATAAAATATTATAACTCTATGGTATCCATTCGCGTTCCATACTTTTTTTTATATTAATTGCTCCAATCAATATATCTCTCTTGTTACAAAAGCGAGTTTTCTCATTCTATAATTACCGAGAGCGGATCAGTAGCTTTCTTAAACGACAAGACAATCGCTAACAAGTGCTTTTCGAATTCCCTATTCTCAAAATACTCGCGGCGATCGTCGGGTCGAAATAATCGTCGAGAGTCTGAATTTCCTGCAGCGGGGTTCTGCGGGTATTAAAAAATATCGCTTTCATTCGCCTTCATTGAGCTCTCTTTCTCTCTCCTCCTCTCTCGCACTTCAGATAGAGGGCAAAGGGGGCGAGGGAAAGAAAGAAAGAGAGCGTACGGAGGGAGAAAAAGGAAAAAAATACAATGAAAGAGAGAGAAAGAGAGCGACCGGCGCTTGAGAAAAGAGAAAGAGAGGGAGAGTTTTAATATGCTGAAAAATGTGGATCGATAGCCGCCCCGCGTCTTGGGCATCTCGCCCACTCGGCTCCTTTCTATCTTAAATTCTTTTTAACCGAGGGGCAGAACAAGTAGAGGAACGAAAGGAAGGAAGAAAGAGAGCGTGCAGTTTCCGTTTCCTTAATTTTTCATTAAAATTACACTGAAGAACACGCGCCTTTCTACGCATCCTCTCGCGAATACATACACATACACAGATACATAGATATAACGATGAAGAATCCCGCACTCGCGAGAAATCATTACTCAGAGCCAAGCGAAATCTCATCTCTTCGAAAGGGCTGAGCTATTTTTCTACCTGTCCTTCGCGTATTGTGCACGCTGGAAAATTGCATTTGGATTGCTTTTTTGAAACCTTTTGCAGATTTCGGCAAGTCGCGAAGAGATTTTCCTGAAAAATGGCCGCACGGAGATGGTTCATTTCTTGTGAACGGTGGTGAGAGATTGGGGTTACGGTAGGAGAATAATAAAATTCTATTATTAAAGATTTTTAAAAGACAAAATGATGTTGCACAAAGAGTATGTTTGGTATGTATTGAGAATTGAAGAAGATTATATGGTATATGATTTTTTATATATATTTTCCCAACTTGTAATGTGGTCTCAGATAGTTTCTTTTTGTCTTGCTTTATCTGCTCTCATGTAAACAAATTTAAAAAAAAAGGAACACGTTCGTTTAATCTCCTATCTGAAAATTTGACGAAAATAGAACATCAATGTTTACTTTTTCAAAAAATACTAATGAAAATAGGTCACTCAGTTCGTATTGTTTAAATTTTCTTCACACTGGCTTGTTTTTAATATTAAAAAGATTTGTGAAATTATGAACCCAAAGGGTTACATAAAATATCTATAGATATTTTGCCGCATAAAGTAACAGTTTGGTTCGCTATTGCTAATTGACACCTTTACTTAAGAAATAAATTGCTACGAAAGCTTAGCAAAAATATTTTACGTTGATAAGATTTCATCCGTGAATCCAATCAAGTCAAACTATAATACTATAAAAAGTCATTTTATCGCCACCATTAAACTAGATATTTCTAGGAGATGAAGTTCTAACCAAGAATATACGTATAAGATATAAAAAAAAATATTATCGTCTTATATTCTGCCACAAATATCAATCAAAATCACAATACTCCGTTGTCAGCAAAATAACAGTGAAAACACACTATACGGTACCGAGAAAAATTGACAATTTTTCTCAAAAATTGATCGTCGTCAAGCTTACAACCGTTATTACTACGACGACGCGAGAAAAAAAAACTTAATTTTTACCCATATATAGCGATTGAGAGAGAAAAATCGAGCGTCTCTGCACGGAATTGACGTATTTTCTAGCTACACACGCGAGACGGCGAGATGAAACTGTCAGCACGCGCGCTCGTATGTTGTTGATGAATAGGCTGTCCTGAATTTTCGTAACGCTTAAAGGAACGACCTATCGCCTAATTGAAATTTGAAATCCACTTGCTGCCTCAACGTCATGTCGAGGGAAATGCAGTCTGGCGTTGAATACGCGTGCGAGTTTGGAAAAGACTTTCGTCGGGAAATACCGTAATTGTAAGATTATTCAAACTGATATCTCATGTCTTTTTTTGAAAAGGTAGTAAAACTGTTGAGATAGGTAAATCTTCGTTATTGGTTATAGAAATGCGAAGATGAAATTTTAAGCGAAAAGGCTAGATGGAAAAGACTCGATAAAAAAGTAGTTTGAAGCGTATTTCAAATAGATGGGAAGAATTTCAATTAATTTTTCTTTGACTATCTAGAAGTCATTAAGAGAACCAATATTTGAAGCAATTAATGTGTTTCAATGGTTTTTTCATAATCATCATTTTTTCTTAAGTTCATTTCTAAGATTCCACTTCTATGATTGATTCTCCGAACAAATATTCAACTACTTTAAATCTAAACCAAAAAACATATTACATTTTCCCCTTAAAAAAAAAAGAAAAAACAACGGAACACTATAATACAACCCGGATTCTACAACGAGAACGCAGCAAAATTGCATCATAGCAAAAAACGGCCGAAATAACTTGCTACGCGCCCTCCCAACGGGTTAATTACGAGAATTTTCACGTTTCGAAACTTTTACCTTTTCTCTCTCTCTCTCTCTCTCTCTCACTCGCCGTTATTACAAAAGGCTGGCAACGCGAGAGCTCGCGCGCAGCACTCGACCTACACCGGCACTGTACCGTGGCCCCGCGTCGTCGGCATACATTTCAACCAGGCGCGCCGCATCGATTCTCGACGCTTAAATTTCCTCTGGACGAATCGAATTAGTCGCGCGTAAATTTGATCATCCCCTACTTTCCCTCTTATACCCTGACTTTTCCTAAAAGTTTTCTCTACGAGGTTGTGAAGGATGAATTCGGTGATGAAGGTATATATTCTCGATATGTCGTGTATTCTTATTATTATTACGATCGTTAGGACTGCGGAATTGGTTAAGCTGTGGTAAAATGGCGCAAGTATGTGGCCCGAGCAACAAGTTTATTGGAGAATTAGGAGTGTTTTTAAAATGGGAGGGAAAAATGTCAAGGAATGTATGAAATTGTTAAATAGCTGTATACGTCGATAATGAAATGAATTTTATTAAATTGTCTTTTGAAAAAAGACTTTATTTTAACTGATGCTTTCATAAATATGTCACCATATCTCGTAATAAATCTGATAGCTCTTTTCAAGCGCTTATTTTGTTCTTGTGTGCTTCAAGTATACTGGCATTCCTATTCCGATATTGCCACCTAAATCTTTAAGGAAAATGTTGTGCATTTTAAAAGAATTTTGTTGTTTAGAAGGAATTCGCGATTTTCAGATTTAAAGGCACAAATTTTGATTCTTATTATGCATATTATTAAAATTTAAAAAATTTCATAATACATGTATAAAAATTTTAAGTAAATTAATCCAAGAGTGAATTATCGTTGGGTGAAGTAAATTAGATATTGTACTTTGAGACTGGTAAGAACTATTAATGTCAATTCAGCAATAGATGAAATTATTAAATCTCTAAATGATATCGATAACATTTAACTTAGTGATAAAGTGCAGCGAAAGTGAGCTATCAGAAAACTTTTACGATTCTTGATTAAGCATAAAAAATGTATATTTATGCGGATCAAGAAATCAATAACATGATATATTGCAACTTTTATTAGTTGTAAGGTTCAACTCCAATTCTCTTTTATAGGATAATTTTAAACAAAAACCGATTACATGATTTTTTTTCCAAATATTACTATGATTTACGGGTATGAAATTCTGCAGGAATATTATGTTGTTGCAACATACTCTGCTTTCGAATTCGAAAATATCATTGGTAAAGATATCGACAAGATGACGTATTTACGATGCTACCGTTATATTTATGTCAATAAATGCAAATAAAATATAAAAGTAGCAAACGCATAACAACTATGAATAAAATTTGATTTATATCTGTTTTTATCATGTAATGTTACCTGTTACTTCGTAGATTGGCAATACATTTGCTCTTACATTAATATACTTCCCACTTAAAATCATTTTCTCTGACGCGTCAAGTGGAAGGCAATTTCACTACATTCCCTTCTCCAGCCATAAATTTGTCGCCCTAATAAAAAATATTATATACGCTACATTTGATTAACTCTCGCATAAATTATACATTATCATTCAATATAACAATATAGTTTATCAATAACTTGGTTACATCCTACCATAAATTAGTTTACCGATACGTTTCCTTTAAATTTTCTAAAAAGTGTACCAACAATGAATATATATATCCTTTTTCGTAAATCTACAACAAAAGCCAACGTATATCTTTCCACCCTCTCAGTATAGTGCGTGTGTACAACGAAACCTATACCTCCTCACTCGCCATCTCTCTTGCTGCCCCTTCGATAAAACTGCGGAAACCGCCGGCGGTAACGCGAATAAGTAATGAATTTCAAATGGCAACGATTTATGTTTAATGAAAGACGTATCAGGTGCACGCTCTCTCTCTCTCTCTCGCTCTCTTTCCTTCTCCACTATCTCTTCGCTGCATTCCTCCTACAGAGCCAGCCGAGTCCAGTCGATAATCGAGCTAACCCAATTCTTACTTCGCGGCCCGATGCGATGTTATAGATAGTCCGGTGTGCTCGCTCACTCGCTCGCCGTGTCATCGATCTGACCGAGTGAAAGAGAGCGAGAGAGAGAGAGAGAGAGAGAGAGAGAGAGAGAGATGCACTCTCGTCAATGACGCGCGCGCGCGTTGTGCGGCCCTTTGGTGCGAGCGATAATTTCAGTAATGGAGTGAGAGGGAGAGGTGGAGTCAAAGATGTGTGGGTGGAGCGCGTTCGTTACCGGAAACGAGCGAGCTTGATTCCGCGTCGGACTGATTTTTTAATGGTCTTTGCTGAACTGATCTGTGATGATGGATAAGGCCTATTGTTGAAATACAGATGTGATAGGATTTTCTTTTGGTTAGTTTGGGTACAGTAATAATAGTGAGATGAGTCTTATGGGAGTTTTTTATGTTTCTGTCGTTTCTAATAATAAATAGTAAAAAAAATAATAATTAATTAGATCTGAATTCATTTCATATAAAAGTTAGTCATTAAAAGTTACACGAAGATTTACATACTTTAAAATTTGGGAATATTCGACATGAAGTCAATATAATTATATGATTCGAAGGTACCTAAAAACGATTCTTAAAGTTTTGTTAAACACCATTTTATGGACTGGAGTTATTTTTTGTTGATGGCGAAACATTTATAGAACAATCCAGTTCATTTCGTTATCTTTATTGGTTTTATAATTTTATATTCTTAATAAAACCAGTTAAAAAGCAAATATACAATTATTGTCATTTTACGTAGAGAAATGAATAAAAGATGAAGCAGCTAATTTGATCACTTTATAACAGCTTGGTTTTAATTGTTAATGAAAGATGCCTTTCCTCAATTATTTCATCTAAGCTTTAAGAAGATTGCATGCGCCAACAGCTTAGCAAAGAAATCTATTTCAATTACTTTATATAAACACCTTCATTTCTTGGAATTATCTTTTATAATGGATGTAATTTTTTCATACTCTAATAATTGACGTAATTATATTGAACAGTACATTTTAAACAAAAAATAGCTTGAAAAATGAGTTGGATGAAATGATTGTATACAAAACTTTAAAAACCAAGTTTTTTTTAATCAAATACTTACAAATATATCTGTAACATTAAATAGTAATTGTAACATAAATATAAAAAAAAAAACATAATAGTTGTTGCTATAAGTATTTTTAATTTTGTTAATTCAATATATGCGTGAAGTTCAGAGTATAATACACCACAAGTGCATTTTAGAAAGTGTATTAAAAGAAAGGATTTTAAACAGTTTAAAAGTGATTTGACAACTTTTTTTATCGACCTTATACTGTTCATAATAAAGTTCACGAGACTTGATATTTCACACGATTCTAGTTTGACGGCAGCAAACCAGTTTGAAGTCACGGTAACGGTTACCGCTGTACTTATCACATTTTAGTATCGAACTCAATTAAAAGTATTTTTTCAATCAAAGAGTTTTAAGTAGTAAAATAAAATGAGTAAAATCGGCAAAGCTGTATGATACAATTAAACTTTCATTCATTTCATTAAATCAAAAGCTAATTAAAAATAAAGAAAAATTAATGTTTCTGGTACTTTTTGAATTATGTACTGACGTTTCTTCAATTTTAATATTTTCAATATATAAAATTTTAGCCAAAACTTTAATTAAATTAATCCATCGAAAAAATAGGTAAATTTTATGCTACATTTATCAAATATTTTCAACATTTCTGAAATATTCACAACTAAAATGAAAAATTTTCAAAACCCCGTTCCACTGCAATAGCCTAAAAAAATTTTAAATTTAAAAACCCTCTTCTGTACGTGAATACTGGGACGATCATTATTAAAAAAAAAATAGTATATATAAATTGAACAAAAACAAATTTACAATCCCGAAACCAGCGCAGGCTTCTCTGACCCTCATCATCGTCCATCCTCAATTCATTACTCCTCCGTCGGACGCGCATCGCCTTTGCCACTCGCGCGCGCTTTATTACTCCTACGGCACAGCCGGCCTCGCATTAATTCGCAACGGAGAATACTGCGTATCGCAATATTCTGCGCGCGGGGCCCCCGACGTGCATTCTTCGCTAATTAAATTCCTGCGCTTAGCGGGATTGCGGCTGCGCGCTCTGCCGGCCTTGTGTATCGATGGAAAATGCGCTCGCGCGCGCGGGAATATTGTATAATATCGCGTGGTAGTGGCGACGGCTCGTCTTCTTCGTTGTTTCCCATATTTTTCATTGTTTTCCCTCGCGCCCACCGAGGGGCGAAGTAATCGAGATGGTTTTCTCTTCGTGGTCGTTGTATTCGTGGGGGTTGTTTTTGGTGCTAGAATTGTAAGCTGGCTGCATTGGTGTTTGATCAAGGGGAGATCGCAGTGATTTTTAAAGAGGAATTGTAGATTGTTTGCTTTGAGATTTTAAAGGATGTTTATTTTTATCATGTATCCCTAGTAGAAATTCATCTATACGAAATGGCCAAGAAGTTAGAAAATGGCTATAGTAACACTGGCTAATAAATGGCTATGATGAAACGCTTTTTTCTCTCATTTTCTGCCTATTTCTTAGATTGACGTAAAAACAAAATATTCATATATTATGCATTTATTAATTTTATCTTTGATGAAAGAGTATTAAACTGAATCGGATAGCTTTTCAAAATATAAATAAATAACATAAACTAATAAATCGTTTATTGTACTCATTCTATGAATAATTCAGCAAAACTTATATTTCTCCATCTAATTCTGTCTCTCTCACTCCTTGTCATAGCAGCAAGCCTTCTAGTAGCCATTTTCAGACTATAAAAACTAAACAGTTTTAATATCTTTAAAATATTCAAGAACAAGCTTTTGCTTGTCTTTGAAATTGGACAATAGAAATTCCCATTTTATGGCCAGCTCTAAAATAAATCGTCAATTGTTAGTTATAAAATGTTTTGGATTTCCACCAGGGATCTGAATGTAATGATTAAAATATTCTTTTGTTTTTAGTATGGTTGATAAAATTTGTTACAGTAATATAACTTCGAACGTCGATAAACAATGATTGTTAGTTATAATTAATTGCCTCACTTAATGTTCGTACATTTTAATAACCGTTAATTTTAATACCCGACATTAAATATGGAAATTTACAATACAATATAAATATTCAATTGTAACTAATACAACAATTAAATTATCTAAATTAACTTACTAAAAATGTAGAAATTAACATTGGATGCTCATTCAACGAAATTCAATTATTTTATTATCATTAATTTTTATTACATCAGTGCTGCAATTGTATGATTTAAAAATTTGAAATCTCAGTTAGCATTCAACTGCAAAATTCCATCTCGCGAGCGTTGGAAACTCATAGTAGAGCTTGCAAATAAATTTTTTAATTAAGCGCGTGTATTTATCTTGTCATTATTTATCTTCAATTAAAAAGTTTCGATGCACGCGGACGCAACTAATAACGACCGCCTACAGCAGTGCGTTTCACTTAAAAACATTTATTAATTAAACGACGGGGTAATAAACCACCGAAAAGCCTTTTCCGATGCGGGACTGGCAATAATATCGGGAAAAACGCCTCGTTCATTAATCGTGGAATCGAGCAAAAAAAAAAGAGAGAAGAAAATAATGCACATGTTATACTGAAGTTTTATTAGCTTCACGCGTAACGAGAAATGAAATGTTGCGATCAATCAAAACTTTTCGAGCACGTATATGCGTACACGTATACCTGTGTAAGTTAATTGTCTGAGTTTGTCTCCTACGGGAGTTGAAAATCAGATTTTCGTATTAATATGTTAATACTCTCTTCACAGAATAAAAGGGCTATAGAGAGATAAACAGAACAATGCCTTAACCATTACAAACTCGGGAAGTATAAAATATCGCAGACCTGTAAAAAGGGGAAGCAAAGTTTTCGAATCGCCTTCTTCCCCTCGGCGTTATAAAGCTCTCGTACAAAGGAAAAATCGGATATTTTTTGTTCTCCTTTACTCCCTAGGCTGTATGTGTAAAGGAGGAAAGAGTACGAGAACAAGAGAGAAAGCTCGAGTAGCGAAATAAAACTTTGGCGAGTGGCCGCCGAAATGACTTGCCTCGCTCGTGTACAGTCATAAAAGGGGGTAAGAAGCGAGAAAAAAAATGAGACAAATCGGAAAAGATATAAATATCGCGTTACACGACGTCTTTATTAGAGTCGTTTAATTTGTTGAATGGTTCCGGCAGTTTATGCGCGGTTTATATGGAATTACATGGACAATTCAAATATAGAAAGACCATATATCTATGTAATTATTTGTTCGTTAGCATCTAAAGTCCATTGAATCATAAAGGGCATCGTTATAAATTGCTTATTAACCAACGTTTGGCCATTCGGTAAACCCATGAGCAAATAATCATTGTTGAAATAACATAAACAGAGTTTAATCTCCGCGTATCATCTGCTTGTGTGTGTATTATATAAACACAATAGATACGCATTGAGCTTCGCATCTGAACTGTTGAAATTTAACATTGTTGTAGAACAGTTATACGTATACGAATTCAGAATATAACAAGCAAACAATCAAATTTTTTTTCTTCTGGAAATTAAATTTTATTAACTAATTTTTGTTACGTTTAATATTACAAAAAAAAAGAATCTGAATAAAACGTACCATAGAATCACGCATATTGCAATGTATTATACAACGAGTAAACAATTCCTACGAGGGAAATATTATATCAGGATAGCGATTTAAATCAGTCTTATAGCAGCTTAATTCAGGATTTCGCCGCGCGAGTACTTGATAAAGGCGTAATCTGATGGATGAGGGATTATTGGTTATTTGGAGGTACTGACTTTCACATGCATAATTTATACATTACGGCGCCGCGTGTGAGCCAAGTCAGTCGAGTGGGTGAATTTAGCCACGATTTATATACGTGATGCTCTCTATATACGCGGACGTCTTTATTTTAATCCTTGAATGCAGTGCGGAATCACGCGGATTGCGTATAAACACTTGTATATTTGGATTGAGTGGCGATTCGTGGGGAGTGTGGAGAGATTTTTTTTCGAATTCGTTTCATGATTAAGCTTGAGGTTGGTTTTGAGTATTTCACAAGTTAAATATATCGAATGACTTGGAATTTAATAAGGATTATTTTTATTTATAGTTCGAATAATTTAACCGCTGTATTTGGAAAATAAAAAATGCTGCATAAATTTTATATAGTTTCTTAAATATCACACCAAAATCACAGTTATTTGCTTTATAAATAATGGGTTTAATACGCAAATACCACTGCGAATTACTGGCGCGATCCTAACTTGCTTACTTTCGTTATACATTTTTCTCCGAAATTTTCGTTTCAAATTCTAACATAAATGGAAAAATAAACATTGAAAATTTTCGGTTGAATAATTTAAAGAAAATTATTTAAATGAAAAAAAAACAAAGAATACTGAAAAATACTCTATTTTCATCCTTATTCGCAACGAATATTCAACTTTAAAATAGTGTAACGCTTACAATAAACACTTCGTACCGTCACAACGTTCCCCGACTCATCAAATTCAGCTCATACAAAGACAAAATTGAATTATATACCACGACCAAGCACGAGATTAATTGATCATCCGACGTAAATCGTGCAACCCCGTCAAGTAGTAGAGACCCGCGTATGAGCGTACAAACGCGTGCGTATATACGTACCGAAACAAGCAGGAGCAGTAGTAGCGACGACAGTGACAACTGAGGTGCCAGTAGACTAGCGGTACAAGTAGCGGTGGCCATTCTCTGTCTCTCTCGTTGTGGTTTCTGCACACCTATAGCACGCGAGCTCGCGAGAGTGCAGCTCTTTTAAAACCTCCTACGTCGTACTGCGCAACAACTTCGCAGCGGGACGAATGAAGAACGACGAAGGAATCGTTGTTACGTACAGGCGGTATACTTACGTGTACCGAGTGTAATATATGTATACGCAAAGCGCACACAGAGTTAAACTAGAATACAAATACTAATAAGCTTCCTTCTCTGTGTATGTGTATATGCGTGTGTGCATACGCTTGCTAGCAAACATGCTGCGTACATGTGTGCTAACCGCAGACGCATACAACGATGCAAACATGCATATGCTAGAATTAACACACGAGTCCGCCCACTTCTGCTATAGCTGGCGCGACAGGTGCACGTGTGGCTGTGTATAAATGTATGCGTGACAAAGAAAAGAGAAAGAGAGAGAGAGAGAAGGAAAAGTTTTGGACTCACGGAAATGTAGGAAGTATGTGATTGGTCGTTGCGAGCTTTTCGCCCTAATCGCGTTCGGCTACGTGCGTATTTTCTTCGAATGCTGCATGATAAGCTTTCATTATTAATTGGAAGCAAGAGCGTAGGATCTATCTATGTTGAGAGAAAGAGAGAGTGACGACGAAAAATTGGTAGCACGAGTGAAAGAGAAAAGCGGTAGGGGACAAGAGCAAGATTGACGTGAACCGAACGAGTTGGAAGAGGGGAACGAGAGAGATAGAAAGAGAGAGAGCGAGACGCGGAAGGAATATAAAGCGAAGGACTTATCTGAAATGCATGACGACGGAGGAAAGGAAACCCGGATGACGGAAGAAGACGAAGATATTGAATTCTATTATTGCGTATAGCATTCGGTAATGAGTCTGGTTGTTTTTGCACCCCTCTCTCCTGGACGTGATGACAATTAGGATTTCGCTTGGCGATGAATTCGAGGACGTAGCGATGTAGCAGGAAGGTTACAAATGTATTGCAAAGTAGGATGGCAAGTTGTAAGGATAACAGATTTTTGTATAGATGGTAGGATTGATGATTTAATAGTTGATGTTGACGTTATTAATTTTATGATAAATTTTTATAGTTTTAATTGGTATCTTTTTCATTCATATATATGTATTTATAATCCTGTATTTCTTACCAGAGCCTTCGTGATAATTAATGATAAATAAATCGTTTTTTTTTACAAAAACCTAATAATGAAACGATATCAATATAACAACTTTTTATTCCTCCACGGATACATACTGTGCGGTTCTCGATTCACCGATATTTCAACCACCCGGTTTTTTTCTTCATTGAATTCATTATTATTATTATCCGTCACGAAAAAAAAACCGTTACTCTCCACTTCCCTATAAACATAGGCCACAAAACAAACCAAATAAAAGGCACGGGAAAATATATATATATATATATATATTCAAAGCGAGCGAGCGAGCGAAATAGAGAGAACCGCAAGGGCCGCAGGCGCTCTTTTTGCCGATATCAAAAGCCGAGTCGCTGCTCGTCCGAGTAATTTATTAATTAAATCATCCTGATTGACCAATTGCATTACTCCCTCCCTCTTTCCGCACGCGCCATCAAGTTATGCACGCGCGCATATATATATACGATCCCGATAATTGAAAGTGTTTTTACAGGCGCGCTTATCTGCGCATGTAGCAACAATCGCGCGCGCGCGTATCGCCTATTACGCAAATCAATATATGTACGCAGTAGTGGCCTGCAGTCGATTTGGTCACTTCTTTTCTTCCTTTTGTCGACTTGGCGCTTGATTAAGTATATGACGTGTAATTAGCTAGCGCATGATTGGAAAATAGGTCCGTTACTTGCACGACGTGGTGACTGATTTTATTGTCGCTTTGCTAGGTGATGTAAGGGTAGCGATGTGCGCGAGATTGAAGGTCTACTAACACGTGTTGCTGATGGTTGTTGATTATTTTAGAAAGTTTTTTGCAAACTATATGATACAAAGTCTGAGTCTTCAGGGGATGCATATGTTTAGAAGATATTTTAATTTATTATGTTTGAAAAATTTTACTTTGCGCTAAAGTTAAAAGTAATGGTTCGTATATGATAAGTTAACACAGGCATTTATAAATTCTCTATAATTCAAAGTTTCCGTTTGTTATTTATCACGTCACATTTATTCCATTTTTTTTATTTCTATTTGAAGAATAAAAGACACGCAATTATTCATGATATTTGTTTTATACTTAATTACATAAAGAGCTGTTATATAATAAAGTAAATGCTTATAAGAGAAGAATCAATAAAGACAAGGTTGTAGACATCATTCCACTTTTAAAACATAAACAAAAAACGAGTAAACCAATTTATTAATAAAGTATCAGCATTTTTACACTTATTATTTATTGTACACGTTTTTTATATTTTAGAAGTTTTATATGAAAGCTAAATTGGTTATAAGCTTTTGAGAGTTTATAACAACACAATCAATTATTGCAAGATGATCTTGCAATAAAAATTTAATTTACATAATCGCGTTGAAAATACTGTCCTCGAACATTTATTAAATATTCTGACGTACACCACAATAGCGCACTTTTCCTTTTAATTTTCCCTTCGACTTTTTCCCCGAAAATCTCGAGTGTCGACGCACCTCACGAGCTTCGGGGAAGTTTCGTACGTCACAGCTCGGTCGAGGGCGCGGCCCGTCGACCGGCTCGTGACCTTTTTTTTGACCATCTGTTGATTGTTTATAGTATGTTATAAATGGGAGAATTCCATGTAAAAGAAAATTCTTATGTAAGAGATTACAAAAAATAAAAATATAATAAAAAGTAATTAATAAATAAAAATAAGACGTCTATATATTTCAAATACAATCCACCCTGTAAAATCCAAATGTAACTATCTCCTCTGACTTTAGTAAAACGTTAAAAACGCCAGAGAAATTGAATGTTTATCTATTATTCTCAACCATGTCGTTCGAGAATAAAAATAATTTTTAGTTAATATTACTCTTAATCTGTGAAAAAAAATCATTTAGAACTATTTATAGAAATATTTACAAAAAAGCTGTTTCATTTTGCCTGACTTCTCCCTACCCTTTCTACAATGTGTTACATAGAACAACTTAAAGATATATTACCATCATCATGTACTATCCATCACCCGCCATTTTCCATCTCCCCCGTCAGATATGAAATATTTTTCAATCAAAGCACAATCAGCAGTAAAATAAATTACAGCTTCATAAAGCTAACACGCAGGCTCCCCCTTCTACATCAGCATAAATTTTTAATTCACGGTCGAGCATCTCCCCTAAAATGAAACCCACTTTGCAAGTGTCATCGAACTCACTTTTCTCCGAATTTCAAGGCCGATGTTCCGGCAGAAGGAAGAAATGTCAATTAGAATAACCCCGTGGAAACGCTCCAGTCTTGCGAAGGGAGAAAAGATAGTTGAGATGGAAGCGGAGAAAGAAAAAGTCAAGAAAAAGAAACATGAGCGTGAAAGAGAGACAACATATATTCTTTGAGGCGAGGAGTAGCTAACCGTGCATGTCCACTTTCTTCACGGCGCGTTTGATTCTTTGTGTCGTCGCGAGCGCAATGCATTTTTCCTTGTTCCTCTTTACTCCCTTCTATCCCTCAAAGAAAATGTCCAAGCGCTCGGTCTGCATAGGTCAAAGAAAGCAGAAAATTTTCGGCGGTTGAATTTTTTTCCACCTAGCTTTCATTTTTAATTGTTCCGCAAATTTTTTATTTTACTACGCATCTCGCTTCGTTGTCGTTCTAACAAAATTTTCTCCCCTTTGCGAACGCAATTCTAGTAATTGCGAGGAATAATCGTGGAAATTAAAAGTTTTTTGGATTTTTGGTACGCTGCGGTGTGCTACCACTGCTTTGCACAGTTATAGAAATTAAAGCGAGTTTCTTTTCAGCGGCACGTACGAGAAATTCGAGTTTTGTTTTCTCTTTTCTCGAATGATATCCGAATAATTAAAGTGAACGTTTTGCTTATCTAATTTCCGTGAAGATTATTAGAGTTTTACTGTATTCCATTCCGAACTGAAAATCACTTTTGTTATTTGTATTTCTGATATATATTAATATTATTTATGTTTTCCCTACGTAATAAAAGTGATATTTTTAAAAAATATACATATATTCATACAATTACTTATGAAATTTTATTTTTTTGTTTTAGATGCTTGAAAAATTGACTGCTATTCGACGTAAATTCTTGACGATCCACCAGGTAAGCTAAATTTACGTATTTTCATATTATTTCGTATTTTACTCATTCCCAACTTCAGTATTATTTTTTATTAAAACAAACTAATAAAAGTATTCCACTACTTGAATGTATATTCTTTCTTTTTTACCTGCGTGCCTCACAGACGTACACGCGTATTATTCTGAATAAGCTCGTACATTCACATAGCAGAAAATACTATTGTAAATTGAATTGAAGTTGAAACGAACTCATTTGAAGTTTCAACGTGCATTGTATTTACATGTAAAACAATATTGTTTAATAAAGTTAAGATACAGTTACGTCTCATAACTTTTAAGGTGAATACGAAACTACCCACAGCTTTCGAAGTTGATACTTTTACCTCGAAGCAAGTTACTAAAATGTAATTAGTCGCGTCAGGCAACTACAGGGTATGTGGGAACAAATATCTATTATATATAGCTCAAGGTAAGTATTTTGTTTCAAATCGACACCTCCAGTTTATATTGTACAGTTAATTAATTGCCGAAGCCACATTTGATTATCCATAAGAAAAGCGCGTTGACAAACCATTCTACTAAATAACAATAAATATGCTCCATGGCAGACGCTCAACATACAAATCACAAATTCCTCGCATCTTTAAACCCCATAATCCTCTGCTAATCTTCATAAACCACAGCATCATTAACCAAGTCTTCTCTATATGATTGAAAATAAACAAACTTTTCAGCCAACCCTCTGCCAAATAATTCGCGCGGATTACCAGGCGTGCCATACGCGCGTTTACCCATGATCCCGGAGACAGGCGCTTATTGTTTTCGCGGGTTCTTGTGTTAATATTCAAACGAACACACTATGTCGAGATGGATTTTCAATGGGTGCAGGATTTTAAGGGCTTTATCGCATTGCCGTATGTTGACTTGCCTGAGTGCCGCTCCTCTCTCTCTCTCTCTCTTTCTCTGTCTCTCTCTCGCTCTCTCATCGACGCGATCGCATTGGGATAATTTAAAGAAAGAGAAGGAGAATTCGACGACTGTGGGGCGGAGAACGACTATAGGTCATCCATTAAAACTCGCGGGTGTTTGCGTATTTATCCGCGAAACTTGATCGGGAAGCTATTGTGTCGGTGTACGAGCGAGTTCGTTTCGAGTGGGTTTTAAAAGAGCGTGGAGAATGAGAGTGGGTTTAGTTGTATTTCAGTGATATTTAGTGAGGTTCTGAAATGATTTAGTCAAAATATTATAAGACTAGAAAATTCGAGAAATGAAATGTTAATGCATATAACAACGTTGAGTATTTTAGAAAGTAATGAACAGATTCTGGAGTGTATTATAAAATTTTGATTTTGATTTTGTCTTGATTGATAATTAACAATTAATATTTTATAACCTCTGCAAAATAAGAGAGGCGCAGTTATTTTTTCGAATGATTTATCAAGGCTGAGGGCAAAAGTCGAATGATTGACTGTGCGTAATTAGTGATTATTAAAAGCTGCGGGAGTTCGAATCGACAAATTGATTTCTCAGTTTACCGTCGAACTTTTCAATAAAGTAATCCGCCGAAGTTTGGAATTTTAATTTGAAAGCTTTTCCCCAGCTGTGGGACTTGAACTAATTAATTCTGAACTTGAAGTGCGAAACTGACTTACGTGCGCTGGATCAATGAAAGTTTATCGAAAAATTATTATCAAGGTTAGTAAATCAATCATTATTGCACATGTAAATTGTTGATTTTTCAAAAACTATTTTACTAAATATATGCATCACATTCTTGCTTAAAAGTTTTGTCGTATTGAGTGTATTTATCGATCAATTGATCGAATTTTGAAGTTTTAAGAAGCTACTTCATTAACAAATTGCACTAGTCAGCTTAAAAACTTTTAAGTATATCCTTACTCTGTTGCTGCCATTAATAATCTATTAATCAAGTGAAATAACTAAACCCCAATCTTAAACTATTTTTTACTCTTCATTTTATAATTAAGTCTACGCCTTTCTTTTACAAAATATCAATAAAATCATACCGTTTATACAAGAATACCGAAATTTCGAGAGTAAAATATATATTCTTCAGTCAGCAAAACAAAAGACTGAATAAATGTATAGATGATTGCAATCCATATCTCAAATATACGATTACCAAAGTACGCATGTAACAGGAAAGAAAAAAAGTCAGACAAGCGCACGTAGTACGGGGGTAGCATCACAAACGATGCAAATAAATCGAAGGAAAATACCACTGACGAAAAATATTCCTCAGTCGCGCGCGCGCGCGCCAGTACTATTTTCTCTCGATTCTCCGACTCCCTCTTTTCCGTCTCCCCCCTCCTAACGCACATGACATTTTCATAGAGAGCTAGCTCAAGCACCCAGCATGTTATATACGACTCCTCGTCGTTGTCGTCCGCGGAATTGAATGAAAGCTCATCGACGTTGAATCGACGTGAATTCGATATCCCCGCCGGTTCTTCTTTGCGCGGCAAAATGGATTTACCGTACGCGAACGCGAGGGATCATGGATTTCCATGTAATCGAATGATAAAGTCCGTTCCCCCCTCTCTCTCTCTTCCTCTCTCTCGCGCGCGCGCACGCGATTTCGTCTAATTGGACCTTGTAGCGAACGGTCGAGTTGGTACGAACGCGTAGGTAGATGTCTATATATAGATATATGTAAGGGTAGGATTTGCGAGTTAGTTACGATTGAGAGGACGAAGTTTTTTGGTAGAAAGGATGCGTATTTGCGTTTTTGATTGAATGGGGATGGGATGCATTGAGGTGGCGATGAGTGGCTGATGAATCCAGCCTTTTTCAAAGAGATGGCTGGGATTTTTTCGTGATCACTGCTGTGTATGGGTATGTGTGGGTGAACGAATGGAAAGCATTTTAAAATTTTTAAACGTTAATTCGGTAGTTAGAGGTAAGAGAATAAAGGACGCAGCAGGACGTTCTTTTTTTTCGTGAACATGGTTACATCGTGGAAGTGAAATTTTACATTTCATTTGACTTTGAAAAAATACTTTCTTTGTTTTATATTAGGTATAGCTCGAACGTAGTTATTTTTGGAATAAGGTTTTTATGCATGTGTGCATGTTTTTTCGACCACCGATGTCTGGAGCGTTGAACGGTAATAAAATAGCAAGCGCCACAAGAACAATGAAGAAAGCATCTGATAGCTATAGAAATATTGCATCCTGCTTGTGGTCAAATGTTTATAGTAGGATAAATGTAGCCACTCGGAGAAATTTTGGATTTTATACAAGTAGTTGTATTGGTTTGCTCGAGCGAAGTTTTACATGTGCCTTTAATCCGCCAATTACTTTCTTTTATAGATATACATACATTTCGATAGTTATTATTTTTAATTATATTTTCGATAGTATTGATTATGTATTATTTATTTTGCAAGTTACCTTAAACCCTAATCAACCTTGAAAAACTAATTGTAAAATTATGTCGTTAGAGGTATGCGTTTCAAGATCGCAGATAGATATATTTTAGTACTTTGACGAAGGACTTCAAAATCGATGCTATGTTTCAGCTTTTTACCTTCAACATTTTTCCGACAAACACTCAAATTACAGAAATTAGAATATGCTTTTAAAACTTATTTATTGTCTACTAAAATAAGGTTAACGATTTCGTATGTAGTACAAAGTAGATCAAAGTAAAAACTATATAAGAATCTCTTTGTGTATAGCTAAATGGCTATGCGCCATGTAAACAAGTTTTATGAGAAAAATAAAATTACTACTTCAATAACATAAAAATTTCCAAACAGATGTTTATTATCATTACATTCCTTGTGGCCTGTAGAAAGACAACTGTATGAATCTTGATCATAATTTTTATATGAACTAAACGAATAACGGTGTTTGGCATTGTAATAAACTATTTTTTTTTTAATAATTTTATAAGTATATCTATTTCGCGATTCAGTAGTATATTAATTACTCAATAATATCATAATATTAATCATTGATTATATTACACATATTACATAATATACTTTGAAAATAATTAATTAAATTTTATCAAATCTTCGAAATATAAATTTTGGGAGATTATTGAATTATCAAATATTGTGATATTGATATAATTTGACATAAATTATATCAATTCCATCGATTTCTTTAATTTTTGCCATGGCTCTAATACTATATTGATAAATTAATATATTATATGTATATATTTAATCGGCAATTACCAGAATAATTAAATCCTAATAAATCCAAACCATACTATTTAACTATGTCTATCACATAATATTTCTAGCCATTTTGCCCAAAATAATTCATTAGGACTTCAAATAGTTGTAAAATATAAAAAAAACATAATATTTCTAACCACATACAAATTGAAAACCTTCATTTTATTGTAACCAATCTTTCGCTACCAACAAAACAATCACCGCGCCACCATAAGAAACCTCCCAATAAGAACCTCCTCAGCGCTACTACAAAACCCATCTCCAAACCCCTCTACACCATCCAATTTTCACGCTCCACCGTCGTCACCTTCTCTTATAGCCACTCGCCCGACCTCAAGATCCTTCCGCACCATGAGAGGGGAAAAACGTCACCAACGCAGCAGCAGCAGCAAAGGAAGCGAGGAAATTGGGGACAAGAGCAAGGCCGTCACGCTCAGGGCAGAGATAAGGCGCACCGCGGCGCGACTAAAATTATCCATCCCTTGCGTCGCGTCGTGTATGTTGGTCGGTCGAATTGCCACGCGAATGTTGCAGCTATATACGCTCGACCGAGCGGCTTTGCGGCCGAGTGAACGGCTCTCGAGGATTGGTTCTATGCGAAGGAAGGAACGAAAGAGATGCGGTGCGGTTTTGTGTGTTTAGGTGTGTGGTTTGCGTGAAAGGTCGCGAGAGTGAGTGTATATGGTTTTAGTGTGATGTGCATACACATATCCTACCTCCTATAGGAAGGATGAGTTTGGAGAATTTTTATAATGCTCTAGGAAATCAAAGATAGTTGAAGTACTTTCTGGCTTGTTTTGATTTTCTTTTTACTTTTACATATAGATAAGAGTGAAAATAAGTAAACTAGTCAAACTACTGATATTTATCATACTGATATTTTATTTAGTTTATCTCAAATTTTGAAAATATATAAATTACATCATGTCAATATTAACATAAAAAATTTGTAAATACAAATCGATCTTCCCTTCAGTAAAACAGTGTACGCACTCTGCGACAAAATTCCATTAAAAAAAATGTTTGTTACGTCCAACCACGCAGACAGTGACTTAAAAACATTCCTCCCGGCCAAAGTTACACCAGCAACCATCGAGTACATACCGGCGTCAGCCAAAGTTAGGTCTCAAAATACACACACTCACACGTGCGCGCGTGCGTATCCGAAATCCAGTCGTAGCGTACACTATACTGGCGCAACATTTGCTCCATCTCAAACTTCCAACTCTCACGCATATATATATATATACACACGTACGTATATATATTCTCGCGATACCTCGCGCGCGGCCTGAACCAGATTTTCGCGCTGATCGATAATGGCGGCCCGACGTTCTCTCTCTCTCTCTCCTCCCTCACTCACTCACTGGCGCGGGCGCGCGCGCGCGTGTGTATATATAATTGGGTCTTGGCTCTCGGCTCGCGAAACCTCAAAGCTCATCACGCGCGACATGCGCGCATTTGGCATATATAATACACGGGCGTATATAAACGTATATATATATATATATATATATATATATATATATATATATATATACATACAAGTATAGGTACACATAAACGTGCCGATTGAGTTTCGCCGTCCCACGCAACACGGCACGCCATTAACCGACGTAGGAGGGCCGTCTTTCGTAAACGAGTATTTGTGTGTGTATATATATAGGTGTGTGCGAGGACTTGAATATTCCATATGGTACCACGGTAGGCACACACACGAACGTCGGGCGGGCACTCGAAATAATGATCCGTAATGGCGCTAATGCGAGCGCAGGCCGCTTCTCTGCAGGGGGTCATTTTAATTTCAGCGCCAAGGGGGATGAGACGGTTTAGCACCAGCGCGCATCGTCGTCGTTCGTGCTCTACGCGACGCGTCCGAATTATTTACGAGGTACGCGGTTGTTCATGGTCCTCCTATGTGTGTGTGTATAGGGGAGAAGTAGTTTTTCACGACTGTTTTAGTATAGTTTTCGGAGGGGAATGGAATAAGTTATTCGGCCGTTGTGTATAAGGGATGTGGTTAAGTGAAATTTGTTGATGAAATTGTTTCGTTGATGTACCGTGCCTGCTGAGAGGTTAAATAATATAATGTTTCAATTAGGAATTGATTGGTGATAGGGATGGTTATAGTATTTTTTATTAAAAAGTATATATATATATATATATATATATATATATATATATATATCAAAATTCTGTAACGTACTTTATTTAATTGTTTTTTTTTTACGCAGTTTTGTTATGAT
>JAWWEQ010000055.1:26585651-26605695 GCA_035583055.1 Torymus tubicola
GTTATACATAACTCTATATCACAGTTAATCACTCGAGTCAAATGAAAATTTATCGTAGTTTGAGCGGTATAGGCTGCGAGAGAGAAAGAGAGAGAGAGAATATATTGGAGCTCATCCAAGACTATTTTTTGCATTGTACGCAAAATCTCTCGTAGTAACGTTGCTCGATATCTTGGACTGAGCATCCGCGTTCGCGTTTATATATACCTTCGAAATTCTGTCATTTTATCCATGTTACACGCCAAGATTACATCGATAATCGGGGTAGTAGTATATAATATTTAAGCTGATTCGATGTCAAAAAATTTGGTGGGGAAAAACGACAAACTGGAGGATTGAGGATTTTACATAATAAATGTGTTATTGTGAAAATTCGAATTATATTTCTGAAATTCATATAGGATACGCGTGAAGTAAACGAATTTAGAATACAACATTGACTTTAGCCAACTGCTCCAACTTTTTGTCTGAGTCTGTTCCGTGAAACGTTGCAGCAGCGATATATCATATTTCATCGGATTATGTACATTATGAAACGACTTTTTCACCCAGAGAAGAAAGAAATAACGCATGCCAGCTGCGGAATCTGAAAACGGACGCATTATATATACCCTCGGAGCAAGATTAGCGATTAAAAAAAAAGAGAGTCCAAGAGGGGTGGTAATAATGCTGGGGAGAAGAGAACATCTGTTTACGCTCGCGTCAGACGCAGACCGCACGACTGTTTCTACTTATCGCGTATATTATAGATTCGCTGCTTTTTCCGTATACCTCTGCATGCTCATGAATTATAAGTAGCTTTTTCTCCACTATGTTAATGACACACAGGGGGCGAATCTTCCACTTATAACATAACCCCGCCATCATGGATATATATATATATATATATATATATATGATGATAAAATTTAAATTATTCCAGGTAAAGCTTTCGCTGGTTCCTCGTCCAAACGAATATTTTATCGCATAATAACATCTAACGAAAGCTTAACCTCTATTTTTCTACATTCCCGAGGCAACAAACATCTACCCAAAATTGACATAATATACGGTATATATACATCTCGAATCTTCGTTATACCGAGGAAATCCCAAAAATTACCAACAGTCCGCACAAAATATATCCAATAATACTTATAACCTTCTTCGCAATCGCCGCAGCATATACCTCGTAATCCATTTTTAATAACTAAATCAATAACCCGAATTATCTCAGCAGCCGCTTATATGATCATTCGCATGGAACTCAACTACTGGACACACACACACACACAGCTGCGAGTCAATAGCACCACCACGCGTCAGCTTTTTCATTTTCCCCGGAGGGTGGCTACTTCCTTATCGCGCCCTTTACGACGTGACGCGCGCTCTTTAAGGGTGAGGAGTCCAGCGATTTTGCTTATTCTCGACGAAAGAGAAGGAGAATGAGGATCATCGTGAAATTTTTCACTCTAAAAAAACCCGGGTGACTCTGCGTAGGTGTAGTAGAGATGAAATTTTTTCGGGCTAGCGCACGCGCACGCATGCGGAGTAATTTCCCAGAGTGGTTGGGTGGAGATGATACAGTGGGTTGGAAAAGTGACATTGTTTGGGAATAGGGTTGTAAATGGTTGGAAAAAAGAAGGAAAAAAGGAGTTTTGATATTTTTTATATAGGGAAAAATGTAGTTTACTTAATTGCGATTGATTTTTTAATTTTGTACAGAAAGAGAGAGCAAGGTTAGAGATAGAGTAAGTTGAGAAATCAATAATAAATGTAGAATAACTGCAAGGCTCTACATGTACTTCAACCCCCCGAATCGTTATGAACAACAACAAATAGCAATTTAAACCTACCGACGCATTCTCGTGCATCAAAATAAACAAGAATCCTTAACTTTGTAATCGCCAACTCGGAGAGAAAAAAAAATTCATAATTAGCGACCTGGAAAGCCTTAAAAACCATCATCTTTGTTTCCACAATCGTCTCTCTCCTCGCATTAATGGGTTAAGCAGCTCGTGAAAGACTTTATTCTCAGCCGCACGTAGAGAGGGAATAAGCAGCGATTTTTTTTTAATGCGCTCGCACGCGGCCTAGAAAGTATACCGAAAGTTTCAACAAATTTTGTTCGTGCGAGCGTGTGTTTTTTTTTCACCCATTGTTCGCGATTGCTGATTACACTTTCGTAGATTGTGTTTGTTTTGGGTCCAAGGGTGTCTGGAACTGTTAAAATAATTATGAACGAGAAGGTAGCACACGCACATAGAATATGTTTATGCATTGTTAAATGGCAAAACGTGAATTATTCGGTGTATTGTTGAGACATTTTATCATTAGTAATAGCAAAAATATATGTTAAGATAATGGTAGAATTATACATTTGTTTGAAAAGAAATGAGTATAAGAAGAAACTCAGGAAGTCTGAAACCATCTATTTCGGGTTCCCGATGCGTTACACGCCACGAAGCTCACAACAAGCTACCCGAATTTACATACATGACGTTTTATCGACTTTATGTGACTTGTCTTTCTCTCTTTTTTAAATCTCAATGCATATAAATTTTTTGATTTCTTGAGATCGAATGTCGGATAAACTGAGCCATAAATAAAATATTTAGATTGAAATATGTCAATAAGCAGGTGATATGGATGGTGGAAATGGTTTCCTTAAAAAAGCTTAGAAAAATATTTCGTGTATTTCGAGTAAATAAAATTATTACTTGTTTTATATTTAACTTTTTAAATAAGACATTAATGTAAATTTAATTTTTGAAATTTTTCAAAATAACTTATTCGTATGAACGTTTCAGAAAAACATTTTTCAATTTTTTGTTAACTTTTAAATTTGAAAAATTATGGAACATTTCTATGCAAATTGTATTGACTTAAAAATCAATACCCAAACAAAAGTTCTTTATTAAATTTTACGCTCTACCAATATTTCCAGCAAAAGCTAGCTTTACATATTTTTAATATATGTTAAACTAACTCATACATTCATTTTCTAAAATATCATATACTTTTTTTACCTTAACTCGACCATTTCAATGCAAAGCAGGATATTATTCAGCTAACCAAAATGCATATTTTTAATCAAACCATATAAAATAGTTTAAATTGAAAAATATAGTTTTATCATATAAAAACGAACAAAACAACAACATTTAAGCTTGATTCGCATAATTTTTTTTTCAAATACATGTGACTTTGTGCACCGACTGCGTTGGCGAGGATCGTGCTGATGCGCTTTTAGTTACATTTAATAACTCCCTCTTCCCGCAAATGAGCTCGCGCTGTCGAAGCGTCCGTGCCCAAAGAGAGATGGGTTGAGTGGGGCTGGGCCGTGCGGGTCCCGTCGCAGCACTTCTTGTCCCTGGTGCGCCGCCGTTTAGTCTCTGAAAAGTTCATGCAATCGGGACGGGTAGCATGCATATGAAATGATGACTCGAAATATAAGAATCAATCACAAGACATAAAAGTTTATTTAACGGCGCTATCAAACTACATTTTTCAAATTTCTACAAGCAACTTCGTTTCGCCGTCGCGAACAACGCGCTCAACAGTTATAATATTTCTCAGACGTTCATGCCTCTGTAATATTCGCGCTCGCGCGAGGATCACAATCATTGCAAATAACGGGGAGCTTTAGCCTCACGATCAAGCCCTAAAGCTCGACGTCGGCCGTCGACCCACCGGAGTTTATAATAATTACATTCACGTGTGGGGCCGCCGATCAATTTGGGCTGCTGGTTCTCTCCGTCGGCAATCTCCTGCAGGTGTGTCGCGTGAGCTTGAATCATGGCTGTTGACCAGGCGTTGATTCTTCGGTGCAACGGTGAACGCTCCTACTACTTCGGCGCGTAGCTTCGCTGAGAGTAAGAGGACTTCGGTTTCCGTTCGCCTCCCGTTGTCGCCTGGCCGTGGAGGATCGAGCGTAGGGGAGCCGCCCCTAACGCACGGACCTCCAGGTCGGGCCCAGCAGGCCCGCCGCTCTTCGCGGTCTCTCGCGCTCAGCTCCTGCTGCTTCGCTCGTTGCTGTAGTTGTGTGTATAATGTGCATATGTACGTACGTACTTGTCGTATCTCCGTCACATACAAAATAACCAAAGTAAACGAACACACAAAATGCTTCCAAAAGTAACAAAATCATCCATAATCAAACCCACGCCCACTTCCTTCATCTCTCCACCACTCCAAAATCTATTCCCTACTCACGGATCGTACAACGGAAAAGCGAAAACCGCCCCTTTAAGTCAAATCTCACTCTCTTTCCCTTTATCTGAGCTCCAAAAAAAAACCATACGTCGCCAGTCGGCTAACCCAGGCGATAACGCCGGTTTGGGGAGGATTAAAGAGACCACAAGGCACCGCGTAAGCTTTGCGGCATCAATCATTGCAACCGAAGAAAAAGACATACGCACGCGCGCGCGCGCCCAGGTGAGATAAAACTCTCCTACTAAGAATGCGACAGAAGAAAGGGAAAAATCCTTCAGCCCCTCTGCGGCTGAAGAGTTAAAGATCTTATTATCGCGCGACTTATCCGCGCACGTGCGCAGAAAAATCCAGAGTATCGATTTCTCCCGAGAGGAGAGAGGGAGATGTAGGAGGCCTCGAAGGGAAAGAGGCGAGAGTTGATAAATCGACAGATTAGAGGCCGAAGCAGACGGTACCTGAGAGAGAAAGAGAGAGAGAGCGAGAAGAAAATCCCGGGCCGAGCCGCGTTGTCGACGCGAGCTGAGGATACGGCTAATTGTGGGGAGCTATGTAGCACCAATGGAAGTTTAGCCGTTGGTATGTGTCGTTTTTGCGATGGGACAAGAGTTGGGGTTCAGAGGGGTTCGGACTTGATTTGATTAGGGAGAAAAAGGCAGAGAGAAAGGTAATTGTAGCCACGATGTCGAGATGTATGAAGGAAGTAGCCAGTTGTCGTACAAGGATATATAGGTTGTTGAGGTACTGAAATATTCAGGAACTAAGGTACGAGATTTTTAAATACAAACTAGCAAGATCATGCGCGCTTCGCTTTATACAATTTTACATAGAAACGGTTATTATATTTATTATCTTATTATTTGCAATAAAGACAAATTTTGAGGTTAGGGTTCCACTGAAATACGCAATTTTTGCAGCTTTCTATTATGTAAAAGCAGATTCTAATAAAAAATATACTTCTAATTTCTATTTTTCTAGTTTAATTGTTAAACGATTTAAATTCTCGTGGTTTTTTTGGACCAATTAGATAAAGCTTAAGTGCCGAGCTAAATTCAGCGTTGACCAATCACGAGCTTATAGTCTATCGGACTCGACCAATCCCAAACGTTTTATTTTGGCTTCAACTTTCCTTCATCACTATTTTTAAGAGAGATTTTCGTGGTGGTAATATAAATGTATAATAAATTATTGTTAGGTGCAATTATGCAAATAAGATGTGTAAAGAAAGGAAAATTTTAATTTTTTATACTTTCTCGCAATATTTGCGGCAGAAGATATACAAGTTAATCCGACAACAGTATAGGTGTTATATATAGGTATATGTAATATGTACATAATATTACGGACGGAAAATGTTCAGTAATGCAACTGCGCAAACACGGATGCAAGGAAAAAAAAGGAGCGAGTGAAACATAACGAGATAATTTTTGTTGCTTAAATGGCTGTTAGTAGTTTGCCGAAAGTAATTAAACTGTCTTCACCGCGAACTTTGTTAATTTTCGCAAAGTTTCGGTCATTCCGGCTAAACGCGTATAAAGCACATGAGTTATTTCGACTATTTTCTGCACTGGCGTCTACTAAGTCTGCTCTGAATATACTAGATTTCAGAATTGCTGCATAGCTACGATGCCCACCGTCATCTTTTAACCATGCATCTTCCTACTTTATATTACATCACGCAAATTGCGGATGTATAAATAATTTATTTTGGCAGTTATTTCGCAAAAACGCTGACTTCAAATGATTTTGGTGCAATTTAAGATCTCGTTTCGTCTTTGGGTATTTTGTCGCAGTAGTTACGTATACCTATGGTCAGACGTACATTAAGTAGTAATGTAAGGTCAATTTATCTATATGACATTTCCTTTATACAGCCATAAAACGAAGGCCTAAATAATAAACTTTTACATATTATCCTTTCTTTTTACTTTTTTCAACAACATAACACAAACAATCAATATATAACAGCAAGCAAAGAAAAAAAATGAAACGACTAATTCTCTAATTCCAGGTCACACGGCAGTCCTCGGCACCTCCCCATCCCTAACCATCGCGAGCAGCAGCACCACCACGATCATCAACACCAGTACCTGACCACGTTGATCACCTCGAGGCCGGGCGCTACCCGCGCGGTCGACGCGCCGCGTGGCAACAATCGCAGCTGAGCTGGCCGAGGCGGGACGTCGCGCGGGCGGGCTAACAGCAGCTGTATCGTCGTCACCGACAGCTGCACCCACGGCGCAGCGTGCTCGGGTATCTCGACGATCAAGCGACATCAACAGCAGCAACAAAAATAGCAGTAACAACAGTAGGCGACTCCTCGTGTACACGCTCTTCGTGCTCGTACTCTTGGCGGGGGAGGCGCGCGGCATCAGCGCTGCTGCCGCCGCCGCCGCCGCTGCGACAGCAACAACCAAGCCATCGTCGTCGTCATCGCCGTCGTCGTTACTCTCGTCGACGGGACGACGCGTACACGAGGATCATGGTGCCGAGGCGGCGGTGGCCTCGGAGCCGCCGGCCGTTGGGCGTTATTATGAAACGAAAAGCAAGGATGGCGTTAATCGTCCGGCGAGTATCCTCGATGATGCTAACGCCATTGGATGGGACGATGATACGCCTGAGGACAAGCAAGCCAGCGACGGGTCAGCTCGACAGCACGTCAATCACTTAAACGTAAGTTTGAGGGTTTCTTTTTAAACGGTGTTGTAGCAAAATGATATATAGAAATTATATTATTGAGATAGGTATATCATATTTTCATGGCATTGAATTTAAGCGTGGCTTATGTAGAAGAAAATATACGTAATTTTAAGCCAACTCTTTAATAGTAAGATATATAATGACTATTTCAAAAATTATTTCTTTAGTTTATTTAAATTTCATTGCTATCCTTATCATAACTACTATGAAATTGTGTATTCCAAAATATCTAGTATTTTATAACAAAAACTAGAGTCATTAATAAATATTCCACACCATTTTTTTGTGATACATGTATTGATTTTCAGGGTTTTTGAGCCTAAATGTAAGCTTAAATTTATTTTTTATAGTTTCACTAAAATTAAGATTAAGTAAATAAAAATTAATTCAATTTTTTTAATCGCATATATCTTAAGATAAATAAAGGTTATAAAAAACATGCACGCACAAAGTTATCGGGTATTAATTTTTGCAATTTTATGCAGTTTTGGAGCAGCATGTGTAAATGTATTTTTTTCTGTTGGTCAAAAAAAAAGTCATTTTACGACCACTTTTTAAGCCGAGAAATCATGAAAATCGTATATGTGTTACAACAAATTCACAAAGTGCAAAAGCTCGGATAATCTGAAAGACAAACAATATCTCCTATATTTACGATAAAACTTCCGACACCCCATCCGTCCTCGCTGACGTCCATCAACCTCCCAGTAACCCATCAGACCCTCGTTACACCCACTAATATCTCTCTCTCTCTCTCTTTCAGACACACACATGTACATATATATACATACCATACCTTCTCAATTACAGTTCCATCTTCATCATCATCATCATCAGCCACGTCAGTTAACGAACGTCGAGTTACCGTCGAAAGCTCGGCCTCTCGTACCTCAGCAACGCCTAGACGAGGCATCTGAGGAAGACGAGGATTCACGCTCCGGGCGCTCCGACCCGGCAGCGCGGCACACACGCGAGGAAGTACTGAGCATGCTCGACTCCCAGAGGGAACGCCTGCGTATGCTACCTCGCAGCACTGTTACGAAGAGGCCAGTTCGTGGAGGCATTGCCATGCCCCTGACGGACGTCCCGGGGGCGGCAGTCGCCGCGGGCAATCCGAACTCGACGCCTCCCACGACGATTGGCAACGAGTCTGACGCGGTTGCCGGCAACCATACCGGACAACCCGTCGAATACGAGATCGATGTGTCCAGGTGAGTGGTAACGTCATGTGCTCGTTGGAACTATATCTTGCGATTAATAGGAAAAAAAACATGAAAACTGGTTTAGCTAGAAAGATTAATCTGTTTAATTAATTTAACTTGTAAATCTTATGCGTATAGACTTTAGCGATGTTGAATGTTGTTGAAATCAATACAATAGAAAATGACTTTTTTGTTTCAACAGAGCGATAATCCTGGGCTGCATCCTCGGCACAGTAATAGTGACAGCACTATTCGGTAATCTCCTGGTGATGGTGTCGGTGATACGTCACCGCAAGCTACGCATCATCACAAACTACTTCGTCGTCTCGCTGGCTCTTGCCGACATGCTTGTCGCCATGTTCGCGATGACGTTCAATGCTTCGGTACAGATATACGGTCACTGGAAGTTTGGCTACTTCATGTGTGATGTGTGGAACTCCCTCGACGTCTACTTCAGTACCAGTTCCATCCTCCATCTCATGTTCATCTCGGTGGACCGTTACTTCGCTATCGTCAAGCCGCTCAACTATCCGGTCTACATAACGAAAAGAATGGCGATGTACATGCTACTGGTCTGCTGGATCTCGCCGGCCATCATCTCCTTCGTGCCCATCTTCAATGGATGGTACACGACCGAGGAGAATGACCAATTCCGGCATACGCATCCGGACGAATGCATGTTCAAGGTGAGCTGAACTCGCGTTGTTGCGATGAAGAGAGTGTATTTTGGAGAATACCTTGTTCATTAGAAATATCAGTACATGCTCTTAATCGGACAATTACCAACACTGGCCATTATCTCTACTTCCAGGTGAACAAAGGCTACGCCATAATATCGTCCAGTATATCCTTCTGGATACCCTGCAGCATAATGACGCTGACGTACCTGGCGATCTTCAGGGAGGCTAATAACCAGGAGAAGCAGCTGCACAACCGCATGGGCAACGCGATGCTGCTGAGTCACAGGCCCAGTAGGGACCTGAACAACGTCAATGGCGAGCTCAATAGCGGCGGCGGATCCTCAAAAACGCTTACCCTCAACGAGGTGAGAATCACATTCGACTTTATTCAGCATGTCTAATGTAGTGCTTAGTCAGAAAAAAATAAGATTAAAGGATTAACGAGTTACTTATATATGTGTACATTGCGCACGTATGTTCTGAAGATGATAGATCGTCGATGAGCTCACAACTCGGTTAAAACGGTGAATGAGAGTTTTCAGTCGAGTCACAGCTGAATAATGTTAAACGATCAATTTCGCGGATAGTCTAAAGTAGATACGCGTCAATATCGGTAGTAATTGTTATTTATGAGTTTTACATTTGGCAGATTAAAAATTTCAAGTAAATAATGACAAATTGGCTAAGCTGAATATAGTTATATTATTAGAGTAGAATCCTTGATTGTATGATGAATCTAGTAATTTTCTAAAAAACACAATTTTTGGCTTTCACACTATATCCTTTGACTTTGAACTCGTGCACCGACAATGTTTTCTTTAACATATTATATATTTTACCTCCAAGATTTTTTTACCAATTTTACTAATAGATGATTAGCCTAGCTTGATGATGACTTGACAAGCCTCACCTCCACAACTAACACCGCCATAAAAAACCTCTATTTTTCTATTCTCACAACGTCTGAACTGACCAAAAACCGAGTTATATTGTGTGCTGCTACTATATCCACCACTAAAGAACATCACCTTCCACACCTATCCGCAAAAAAAAAATTAACAGACAAAACAAATTCATAGTAGATCAAATATTAATCCTTTGACAATTCCAGAAACGGCGTTCGATTAACTTTTTGCAGGTGAGCGGCGCTGTGGAGCATCTGCACACGCCCACGAAGGAGAAGCACATAATAAAGATGAAGCGCGAGCACAAGGCAGCGCGTACGCTGGGCATAATAATGGGCACCTTCATACTCTGCTGGCTGCCATTCTTCGTCTGGTATGTGACGACGTCGCTATGCGACCAGGAGACCTGCCCATGTCCTGACATTGTCGTCTCGATCCTATTCTGGATCGGTTACACGAATTCGGCCCTGAATCCGTTGATCTACGCCTACTTCAACCGGGACTTCCGGGAGGCCTTCAAGAACACGCTTCAGTGCGCCTTCTGCTCGCTATGCCGGCGCGAGCCATCCGACCTCGAAGCCCTCGACTTCCGCAGGCCGTCGCTCAGGTGAGAGATAAGGTGCTTGTTGCTGTCTGCTTTTCATTACTTATTAGATGGATTAATTGTGCTCGAGGGGATGATGATGATGATGATAATAAGCGAGGCAGTAAGAGCTCGGAGAAAGTCTTGAACGATTGCGTACATGTATATAATAGTATATACGCGCGAGATAGAACGGTAATGGACGTCATAATAAATTTAATGATTTCAAAGGGGCTGAAAGGTGATGGTGTCTAATTTTTTAATGATTCTTGATTGGCTGTGGGTTTTAATACGCGCTTGTTTTTAAAGAGGATTCGATGGTGTATAATCTGCTAAATTAGTGGTGGCACAAGTGGAAGCTTTGACCTATATAGTTATGCTTTTTAATATAGTGATCATTAGATATAATATAGAAACGCTATGTTAGTGCTGCTAACATCATCACTTTAACTTAGCGCGCTATTAGCGAACCTCTTTAAAAACAAGTCGAATGAAAAGTACAATTATACCGTCCAAATCGACAGAGCACTCAACCGCTTTAATGTGTTCGACCGAGGAAATGTATTGTTTTCTAAAAAAAAAAAAACAATTTCAAAGTTTCTAATCATCCGCTGCAATCACTAAATATTGTACATATATAAACCCAATGCTACGAATAATTAACGGAAATCAGAAGAATGACTTTTGTTTGAAACTACTTTACTGTTTCAACATCGAACTACGGCTTATACTTGTATATACATACATTTCCTCGAAGCAACAAACATCGTCCGAACTAGTTCACGGGCCATCCAAGACTTTCCCCGAGACACTTTGATCTCCGAAAATGAAAAGCCGAGCGTAGCGTGTATATATATATATATACATACATACACCAAACGCGAAACGTCCCGACCGCAATCCCATTCCCTCTCCATCCCTCTCTTGTTCCACGAGCAACACCGATAACGAGAATCCGGAACGATTAAAACGTCATCTGCATTTGATACGTCTCGGATATATCGGTGTCGGCTGGCCTAGCCAACCTGCTGCCACACAGCTTTTCATCCTTAAAGCGACAATAAGGTCACTTCCTTATTCCGCGCCGTGCGGCAACGATCGATATGCGCCCGGCCCACGAACGCCCGGGAATATCTTACTTATCACGCGGCCTGCTTAAATTGCATTCGCGCGTTCGCTCGCCCGTCTTGACGACGATACGATTGCAATGCAACCGCCCGTGAGGCGTGATTTGGAAATTGCATTATAAGTGAAGAACTTGCTGAATTATTTATGTTTTTGCTAGGCGGAGACAGATTTTTTTTAAGAACTATAAAAACGATGATTTTTTTTGATGGATCAAAAAGTTCAGGTATATTTGTATTATGTAAATAAACCTCGCGTATAAATAAGTAAATTTAGTATTCACGTCAATCACTTTGAACTCGCGCTCAACTTTACAAACTCCAGAAAAATTACGCCTACGTGATACAAAAGTATATATTCTTTGCTTCCATAACTCGCGTCGCCGTCGCTAGTTCCACGTTCACCCCATCAAAAATCCATCTTTCCTCTCCATATACCACATATATTTCTCTACCCAACCGAATCACAATACTCCACTCTCTCTCTCCCACTTCTCGAAAACCTTCCACATTGGTCAACGACCTCTCGTCGCTCTCGGCTTTTCAATCCTTTGAACGGCCCCGGCGCCGTCGCCACTGTCGTCTCATCGTCTCCCCCGCAAGCAAGCTGTAGCCCATAATAGGCCGCTACCCGCTAGCTACCGAGCGCAAGCCCTGCTACGCATCACTGTGCACACAGCCCGTATTCATCTTAACCTCTTGTACACCTCCTTTACCTACCACTACCTCTTCTACTAAACCATCGGGTTATCGATGCGTTAAAAAAACAAAAAAAAACAAAAAAAACTCTTCCTACCACCTCTCCATCCCCTTTCCCGTTTTGTTTTGGTCATGTTATAGGTACGACGACCGCACGAAGAGCATCTACTCGGAGACGTACGTGAAGCACAACGACCGGCGCACCTCCAGCGACTTCGGCAGTAGTCTCTGAGACGAGAGGAAGTCTAGGTTTTAAGCTACCCGCCGCCCTTCTACAAATCTCTCCTATCCTACTACCACCAACACCGCCGCCGCCGTCACCCTGTCGTCAACTTTAACACGATAAGGAAAAAAGAAATACACATATATATACATTGCGTAACAGATGAACAACACACATATATATATACATACACATTGTGTCCTGAAAACTACTACTATGATTATTACTATTACTACTACTACTACTGCTGTCTCGTCGTGTTGCTACGTGTCATACGGAGAGAAGATGTATCACTCTCCAACTCTCTCATTCACAACAGACACATATACACACACACACATCTATACAGAAAGTCTTCTTCGTGTCTTTTTTCAAGATAGATAGATAGCGAGCGAGCGAGCGAGCGAGAGAAAGAGAAAGGAGCGTTTAAGCGTACGTATATATACATACATACATATTATAAATACACGATGATGATAATGATGATGATGAAGATGATTAGCTTGTACATGTGTATGCACGGCGTCCCCTTATGTATAAGAGGGACGAAAGTACACGTGCGCTCGGTTTAGCCAGACCTACAGTGACACATATATATATACATACACGTATAATAAATATACAAGAAAGATTCGTCGTGAAGAAAAAATACACATATTACACATACACAGACACATATACATAAGATAAGAAGTTACAAGAATAAAGCATAATTCTCCGCATAATGTTTGTGCTAGGTTTGTAATCGCATATTGCCAAAGTTAGCTTGTAAGCGCGTGCTTCGTGTTTTAGCCGAGATGATAATGATGATCATGACGTATGTGTGTGTGTGTGCGTGTATGCATGAGTGAGAAACTAATTAGCGTATGCATGAATGGATGTGTGTGCGCGAGACCAGCTCGCCACCGAACTATACATATATATATAAAAAATATGATTACAAAAAAATACACACATACCCGTACAATGCGACGTACCGACTGCCCGAAATCGCAAGCGACGCGTGTACCGTTTTGAAGTCAAAAAAGAAAGAAGAAACAAAAAGCTCTCGGTGTCTGACGCTTTTTGGGTAGCTCTCTCTCTATTATCTATATATTTACGTCGGCTGGCCGAGGAAGCGTCGCGAATGGCATTATTATATATACATATACATCTATATATATAGGGTATAGCGCGACCTTATAACTGCACACACGTACGTACACAAAGAGAAACATAATTTTCTTCGTTGAAGAGACAAGAAAGAATGAACGGAAGGAAGAAAGGAAGAAAGAAAGAAAGAAACCGAGACAAAGATATTTTCATACTTTTTTATCTATCAGTTTATAGTTCCTTTTATCCTTATTTCTATAAGCGTATATATACATAAACATATACACATACATATGTATACTTTAAAAGAAAGAATTAAACAAAAAAAATAAACGAAATAATCGTTGTCGTTGTCGCGACACACAGCGCGCTTCCTCGCAGCCCGCGGAAAAGCCGGAGAAAAGAAAAAAAAACATAATATTATAAATATGCTTCCTATATATACGAACGCCCCACCCAGTCTCTCTCCCTCTCTCTCTCTCTCTCTCTCTCTCTCTCTCTCTTTTTCTTTTTCATCTCGCACGCCGTAGCATTGTGCGGCCCAAAAAGCACCAGCCGACGACTGTTATTAAGTCTAGTACATTTGAATAGTACTTCTTTGATTCACTAATGAGTGTTTTAGAGTCTTGCGAGTACATGTAATTATTATTATTATTATTATTATTATTATTATTATTATTATTATGTATCGCACGCGCGCGCGCACGCGAACTCGGGCAGCGTCTCAAAGCAATATAAATGGTAATTCGATTAAATAAGGTGTGCGCTGAAGTTGTATAGGATGTGTGTATATCTCGATGTGCGCGGTGGATTTTAGGCTTGCGAATATATAATGAAGAGATGAAATATGTTGTATATGACGCGCGAAGGGGAACCTCGAAAGAGAGAGTCTGATGGTCGTGCATTTTGGTCGATTGATTATTAAACAATGTTCATATTGAATCGTTTTTTTTCTGTTTAAATGAGTGTTATCGAGTGTTGTCGAGAATATATTATATATAAAGTTGTTGATTATTATTATTACTATTATTATCGTTGAATTTTTACGTTTTGTTTGGTTAATTTATAGGCGAATACGAGAACGTAGCGAATGGTAAAAAAATCTCTTTATTTAACTAATAAAAGAATATACGTTGGAGGGTTGCAAAAATTTCACCCTCAAAAAGCTTCGATGGGGCGAAAATAACTGCGACCGTTATTTCACAATTACGTAAAGACAAAAACGTGGCGAAGTATATACCTGAACTCGCAAAAAATAAATCACACCCATGACGGGGGACGAAAAAAATAGCTTTTCTTTGCTCGCGTATCTACGAGGGACAAGAAAAAAATATATATTCTCCCCCTTTTTGCGACCGCCGACAAATCAAAAACTCTCTCAGCACTTGGGAAAAGTAAAAATTCCACGCCTGAAATACCAGCCTCAGACATATATGTACACATGAGGAGAGAAGAAAGAAGGATAGAACATCAGACTCGAAATTCTCCGTGATAAGGAACCTCGGTCCCCTTTGCGCGTTTGCTGCATTGACGCGATTTTTTTCCTTCCTCTCCTCTCTCTTCCGAGCCGATGAGCGGAATGAGCCGTTTAGATTTGAACGGCCGGATCTCCCTTAATTTATCTCGTTCTTTTGTGAGGATGCGCGTGGAAAGTCAACGGTTTGCCCGGGGAAAAGTGCGCTCGAACGCGTTGTCGCCAAAGAGTTGGGTTGGTTCGTTTTTTTTTTATCGAATATCGTCGAGGTTTGTGGTGCAGTGTTAAAGTGTGGGGGGAGACGCGATGGACTGGATACTTTTTTTCATTGATTTTTAAAATTATGCTTAATAATCATTTTGATTTATTTGTCATTAATTGGCCCTACAAATACCAAAACTTTGGTATAAGGATCAATTACTTTTCGATGTCCAAAAAAGAAAACTCGAAATGAGAAAAGTATCCATGCTCACGTTAACTGGTTAAAAATGTTCATCGTTGAATTTTTTATTTCTTAAAATAAATACTTGAAGATGATATTAGTTTACATGTATATACTCTCACGAATCATAAAGAAAATATATACTGTTTTTGAGTGTATTATTACCTGTTGCTTGAATTTTTTAACTTTTATTTATAATGTTAAATGTGAAACATATTAATTTTTACAATTTTTATTGTGTAAATAATATCTGTAAATAAAAATGTACATACTATTTATTTATATCAGATTTTATCGAGAGTGCACTTTTTCCTACAGCCCAATATTAGCATCGTTTCTCTCTTAGCAAAATGGTAAACCGAAAGTAAATTTTTAATTGTTAAAAAGTTTAAGAAATCACGTCAATGCAGCGTCAGAAAGTCTTTTAGAACAATTAATGAAAACAAAATTATATTATTTTAACGTTACAGCAATTATTGATTTTAAAAATTAAGAAAGAAAGAGTCTATTTATTCTAAATCTGTTCTAATTCTCGTTTTTTCCGAAAAAAATTAATATATTCTACGTTGATAAGTAAATTATCACGTAAAGATTTATTGCTATCGACAAATGCAACTATATACGAAGGCGTTAAAAATTATTATCAAAGATTATTATTATATTTTGTGATCCGTAAGAGAAAAAAAAAGAGAAAGTGTGTGAGTGAATTTTAGAATTTGTATTTTTTAAATAAACAAAAAATGTAAATACTAGGCGTTTTTTCAAAGTATCGTTCAGTTGCGCTTCTGTGTTTCGTTTTATTTTCCGAATGCATACGATCGAGGACTCGAGAGAACGAGGCGAGCAGCTTGCAATGACAAATCGGCCGTGATTCTTAATGTATAACATGATTATTATTATTATATTATATAGATATACTTAAAAATTAGTTAACTACTTAAAAAAAAAAATTTATTGTTGTGTCTTCTCTCGAGTCTGGATTGCAGAAAAGAAAATTGGCGACAAGAAAGAGAGCGTGACGACGAGCCCGTTAATTTGTAATACTTTTACGAATCTCCTAACCCGTATGCGCATGCGCCTGCATTAAAAAGAAAAAAACCACTCACTAATATTTATTGTTTTACAACATATATATATATTACATAGAATACGAAGACAGAGAGCTTTTATTTTATTTTTCATTTTGTATATTGTTTTTAAGGAGTACGATGATGAAGCTATGAATTATTATATATCGAGAGAGCGACAGAAAAAAAGAGGAAAAAGCTACATACACATATATATACATATTATACACATACACGGCCGTTTAGCCGAAGGAGAAGAAGAAGAAGAAGAAGAAGAAGAAGAAGAAGAAGAAGAAGAAACATTGTCGTTTGTTCATAAAGCGAAGAGTAATAAAATATACACGGATAACTAGAGAAAAAAAATTAATTGTGTGTATACATGTGTAGAACGACGATGCACTGTTATCTATATATACATAGGACGCGCCGTCATCAAGTGGAAACTGCGCGAATCTGGTCAGACACGTCTGCGACGCTTCTCTGATTGGCACCGTACGCGATGGGAATTCCCTCCCCCTGAAGGATTCGCGCTTATTACAGAAATCTGTCATGGAAATTTCGTTTTTTGCAATAATTTTGTAATGTTATTATAATTAAAAGTACGAAAAAAGTGATCTTTCAAACAAAGAGAAAACAAGAAAATGTCAAGCGATATGTGGATTCTATTACAATAAAAATTTGTAAAGTAATCGTGCCTTTAAGTTTTTATTTCACAATAATTATTCGTTGAATCATGTATATCGTCCGGAGTATGTTATATATTCAATTCAAGGTTTGTACCGTTTTTCTGAGTGATGTGCATGCATGCTGTTTTAACCAGTATAACATCTAACACAATTATATATTATCCAAATCTGAAATGTTTTTCTCAGCTGATTTAACACGCGACTAACACACGATACATATATACCATTAACAACATTGACCGGTAAAGCTAATTTTCCATCGCTATACGATTAAAATGATCCATATGCGGGCGAGCGCGTACACAGTGCTCGGACAAAGCTGACGTATTATAACCACCGACTGCCGCAAATAATTGGGGATATAGGGCGTATAACGAGAAAGACGAGGAAAGTCGACGGGAGCAATCGGCAAAGCGCATTTCACGTACAATGCGGCTTATTAAAGAAACGCGGCCGTGGAGTATATAAGGAAAGACGAAAGATATAGCGAACGTATATGAAAAGCAATACGTATATATATATGTATCGTTAAGAATCGTCGCTGAGCAAAACGAGAGAAAGAGAGATAAAGAAGAGAGCTTATAAGAGGTTTGAGAGAGAGAGGGAGAAGAGAAAAGAAAGAGAGCATCAGCAGTAGGTACACGATCGTGCGCACGCTTGGTAATGAAATTTCCCTCGAGTATTGGTTTTACCTTCTTTTTGTGGGATTGTTAATATATATATATATGCTTTTCGCTGGTCTATAAGGCGTAACGGAGATGAGACACAAAAGAATATAGAATTTCGTGAGTAACAAATAATATAAAAATTAATAACCGAACTATATTTGAAAAATCTTTTATACACAATCCTTGAGATATAAATTGCCAATACACGCTTCTACTTTAATGAATTCGGCAATTTAAGTCTCTTAAAAGGACCAATCCCACTTCTAAAAGCTCGACTCGAAAAGTCGAAAAATCAGTCACGTACAGCCATGCGCCGAGTAAAAAAAGAGGATAAATAAATATTTGAGAGCTTTAATTTCCGAGCGTCGCTCTCTGTGCGCAGCTCCAATGTGCAGCTTTCTTTCTCTCTCTCTCTCTCTCTCTCGTTCTCTCTGCTGGTCTTCGGAAGGAATCTCATCGTCATTACGTGCCCAATTGCGCTCACGTACACGCGCCTCTCTCTATATATACACATACATATATATATATATATATATATATATATATATATACAGACAGCACAGCACACAGACAGACGCAGTTAAAGTATCCCGTTCGTAACAAAAGGACCTTCGTATAGGAGAGGGTCGGGGAGGAGCCAGAATCGATAATTACCTAATTAAAAAACGAAAAAAGAAGGGATAGAGAAAAATATCCAATGCGGTGCCCCAAGTCGCACAAAAGTAACGTTGAATTACGTATATATATACTGTACAAACGCATTGAGGGACACGGGTTAAAAGGGTGGTGTCAGATTCTGAAGAACGCGACGGGAAGGATAATAATGAGAAAAAAAATGATATTATTGTAATAATAATGGTAATTGTATAATGGATATATTATAATTAACAAAGAATTACAATGATGAGATCCAGTGTTGTCGTATTAAACTCTAATCGTGATCAAGACTTCTAAGCAAAACTCGTGTATAGGCTATATAATATATAACGTGGACGCAAACAAACATAAACTACACAGTGTGTATTTAAGACAACCCTACAACCAAAAAAAAACTGATCGACTATTTCTACGATGTTTGTATATTTATCTTACGAATAAGAAAAGAAAGAACGAAGGAACCATCAAAAAACCAACCGATTGATGTACCCTCGCGTTCTTCCACCTTCTCCCTTCTCCCAACACACATAAGTACATACATCATTAATTCCCTCGTTCTGAGGAAAAAAAAGGCATTTCTTTTCTCGCAGTGCCAAAACCTCCCAGAAGAGGGATATGACGCGATAACGTAACGTGCAGGATTAGCGGCGTGCGCGCACAACACATCACGAGACGTAATATATATATACGCCCTATCAAAGGAAAATCAATTAACGTATAGGCGGTGAGTCAAAAAAAAGAAGAAAGAATAGCGACGCGATAACGAACGTGTCGCTCGTACGGTGATGTATCGTATAGGGAAAATGGCTAGGCGCGATTTTTCGAGGGGACGAGAGAGAGAGAGAGAGAGAGGAAGATCGATGTTTGCGAGCTTTTGACTAATTCGGTCCTCTCTCGCACTCTAGTTTCAGTGTTCTATACCTGCGCAGACTCGCTAGGGAAAACACACGCACGTAAAGCAACCGCGACGTACATACATGTGGAATGGTATAGTGTATATATCTCTATATATATACGTACGTGTAAATGTACGTACACAGAGTCGACTCGAGGCTGAATTAGAGATTAGAATTGAAGTTGCAGTATATACGCGCGGGGTATATGTGTATATATATATACGTATATACGTCGTGACACGATCAGTATGTGTGTACAGCGTTGAGAATTGTCGTGAAATTCGAAAATGGAAATAAATTTGGTGGACGATTCTTACATTCGGTAAGATAATGTTTTATAAAATAATATCGAACAAAAATACATTCGAATCTATCCACCTCTCGTTTGGCAGTAAAATAACGATCGAGAAAAACGTCCATTACAGGGTAACCCCCCATCGGGACTCTCACGTATAATATTTTACCAAAACCCACACCCACGCGGCTCTTTCCCTACCAATTCGAATCATTTAAATTCATCGCCAAGCCCTCGGAATGTTTCAATCCTCGAAAAGATCGGCTCCCGCGCCGACAGCGAACAAAAAATTGCCCCCTATATGAATATAGATATATACATATATGTACCTTCCGCGACCATCAGCACTATACTCGTGCGAGAGAGAAAAAATCGAGCGCTCGTGTGCGCGCAGAGGAAAAAGTATATAAGCGACGAATTAAAATGGGCGCCGCGTTCAAGGGCCTGACCTCGCGCGCGA
>JAWWEQ010000055.1:26605795-26686890 GCA_035583055.1 Torymus tubicola
ATATGTATGTGCAAACGTACGTGTAATGGCGAAGGCTATATTGATGTTGTACGCTGGGGTTCGCGTGATTCGGTGTTTGTGTGTGTGTGTGTGTGTGTATTTCCTTTTTGCCTTGGCAGAAAGAAGTTGCGAAATCTTTCGCTGGGTTCCGGAGGCATTGAAGGTTTCGTTCGGTTGTTATTGTTTTGATGCTGGTAAGGCAGTTATTTGGCTGGATAGCTTTTAAATGTATTAATTTGAATTAAAATCAGTATAAAATTTAATACAAACGGATTGCAAATATAAATCTAATAATAAGTCATCAATGTACGATGAAGTATATTAAAAATTTTAATAAAGTCAATGTAATTTTTCATCGGCATTTATATTAAAAAAGATTTCGAAAAATGTATTTTAATTAATTAAGCTGTTCTTATCGAAACTCTCAATTTGAATATTTTTAAAGCAAAATTTCAAAAAAAATTCACAAAAAATATTTCATCCATAAAGTCCATTAACAATTTTCCATATTTTTCCACTTTAATCAAACTCTCTATTGAACTTTTTTTCGCAGCGATCAGCCAACGCGAAAGTATATACATCATAAATGGAAAAATTTAATTAAAAATACTCCGAGAAAAAGCGTTGTTTTCCCATCTAATCTGTAATTCAACAGAACCGAAAATACCCAAGTGTAAAAGACCAACGGGATAAACTCGAAATCAATTACACTCAACTGCGAACCAGCATCGTCATCCCCCGCATGATCGGCCCACTCACGAGGACCTTAACGAGGGTTAACATAGTTTTTTTTCCTCTTTTCGCGCCTTGAATCACCCGCGTCAAAGTCGAGTGACGAGAAAGACCTTATCGCTCGCAAGTTGAATGATACGCGTGTCAATGCGGGAGTGCTGAGAAAGAGGGAACAGAACCGGGAGGAGAAAATTGTTTGGTAAGAGAGAGAGAGAGAGAAGGAAAGAGAGAGAGGAAGCGTAGGAGTAACCTTTTGGAAATTGAAGAGGGCAACGTTGTTTTTTTTTCCTCTTTTTTTTTATTTTTTATTCAATCAGACCTATACATGTATTCTTTTATCGTCGGTATTTTATTGAAAGTGTCCATCGACACGACAATTTTCAACGCTCCTCGTATAAGGCATTAAAAAAGATCACAACCTCTTGACTTTTTACAAAGGACAAACGCGTAAAGAGTCGCCAGTGCAAGAGACGTAACAACTTTATTCTGGGGAAAAAACATAGACGCATGCACATATATATATGTATATATATACACGCAGGGTGCAAAAAAAGTCGTTTCGGAATTATGAAAATTACGTTGAAACAAGCGTACGCGCGCTGCTGAGTCGCAAAGGGAAACGACGTAGGAAAAAAATGTGGTGAAAACATCGTCCACATGTAGGTATGTCTCTCTCGTCAAAGGAATAAGAGAAAAAGTAACAAGTGCGCCACGCCGGTGGAAGAAGGGCGACGCACGGCGTGCGAAATTCACTTATGTCCGTATATCATATAATAATATACATCTCGTTAACATATCCGCGGAAGATTCGCGAGGGAAATTTGGCAAGAATAATTCACGATTAGAACGAGTAGAGATGAAATCTGTATGTTTCGTCGTGAAACAATATGTATGTATGTATTATAAATGAACAAAAAAAAAAACATACACATAAAACCGCGTACGCCAATCGCGTTTGCAAATATAAATACCTATATGTAACGAAGTAATAAGGGAAATCATTATACATCGTACACAAGGACTGCGGCGAGACGAACGGGTGCGAATATATAGCGTTATATATGAAGTTTAAACGTAATCGTCGTGACGTTTTCTTTGTTCTACGAAAGAAAGGTTAACCTTCTTCTTCTCCTAGATATATTATTATTATTGTTACGTTTGTTTAATAATTTATAGTCAAATCTGTGTTATGTACAGCTATTGATATATTTTATAAATAAAAGTAAAGTATATATATTATAAAGTAAGAAAGTCTTGTAAATAAGTACAACGTATATATATATATAAAGTACGCAACAAACGAAATGTTTTGTTTTTTGTTTGAAAAAGTATTATTATTCTCTGTATTATATTAAAAATCATTATTTACATCAACCGTCTTCGTTATACACTCATAATATATATAAACTTCGTTCGAGACACTTGAAATTCTATCGCAAACAAAATCATTATAAATACACGAACCCTGCAATCTTCTATCCCGCACTTTTACCTCGAGCTCGACGAAAAGCGAAAAGAGCGCGCACAGGCTCCGAGAAGAAAAAGGTTAAAACGCTCTTCTCTGCACTGAAAGAATATACATATATATATATATATATATATATATATATATATATATGTATAGTTCAGCAAGAGGCCAGTAGATATACACGAGCGCTCGCGCGCGCCCCGGAACGAGTGAATATCCATTATTTATTCAAGCGACAGAGTCGTGTCCGACGAAGTTTCGAACGAACGAAACTTCTCCATCACGCTTCCGAAAATAATTCATCGGCCGATAACGAGAGGGCGAGAGCCGAAGGGAAGGGATTATAAATTAAAAAAGCTATATAGAAGAGATAAAGAGAGAAAGAAAGAAAGACGCGCGGACGTCTAATCGAGGCTCCTACCGATATATATATATATATATATATATACATCACTTTATGTATTTTCTGAAACTTGGGCAATTACGCGCGACTCGCTAATAAAGAACGCCATCACCGTCGATTCGAGCTGAGACTTGTCGTCGTAGTATAGCTTCTTTTTTTCTTTTTCAGGACGACAGCGAGTTTTCTTTGCGCGAGGAGAGAGAGGCGTATTGTTATAGGTTGATGCTGTTCGATTGGTAGTTTTTTAATAAGTTTCGAAAGTAAATAACGAGCGAGGATGACGTTTTCACACTGAAGTTCGTCGAGAGCTTGTTTCTCGATTGAAATTTTAATCACGCAACTTTTTCAAGGAGCTCGATATAAAAGTATACAACACGTATATATAATACAGTACGAACCGTAACATTCATTTGGTATACCTGTGATGGTATACGAACAAAGATTACGTTTCTTTTGTTTGTTTTTTTTTTATTCATTTCGAGCATCCTTATATATACACAACAATTATCTTGGCGTTTGCCGAAGAATATGCATATACGCGCAAACATCAATTTATACATATATAGTTGTGTACTATATGCGCATGCAAGCCTCGTTCTTATATAGAATCGCAGCTGCATTGGAAAACAAACGCGGAGTGAAAGCTTCTCGGTACCCTTCGCGAAATTGACTTTTAAAACTAAAGAATTTTCGCGAACGCGCAATTTACAAAACTGAATCATTCATTAAATTGATTGCTGTTGCTGTCACGAGGCGAAAACGTCTAAGATGAATATTCATTTCGTCCTGGGCCCCCGTACGCGCGCGTGTGTCGAAAAAAAAGACGACGAAGAAGGCAGGAAAAAAAATCTAGAATTCCATCTCGACCTACATAAAACACGCGTATATATATATAAAGTCGGTAGCTATAAAACTTGATGTCGCTCACTCAAGACACACGGTACATAGACATACATATATACATACACGTACACACAAACGAATCAAACTCGTCTCTTTTGTACATACGAACAAGTAAGAAATAAAGTGTATAATGAAAATCCCCCCCTACCTCTTCCATTTCCAGATGAGAGAAAAAAACCCCGTTCTTCAAAGCTCCGTCAAACGTGCAACAAAGGAAATAAAACAGTAATAATAAAGAGAAAACGATAAAAAAAATGAAAGACGAGGAGGCGTTAACGGTAATTCATTAATTGATATAATTAATTAAGCAACTAAACGAGAGAGCGAAAGGCATAAAAATAACCAAGCAATAAAGTGAGAAAAACTATAAGAAATAATAAACAAAGACAACCAAGATAACCACGATATACTCCCGGACGCACCGCAAGCAATTATCGATGTCCCTTTTGTATGAAGTATTTAACGAACAAAAAAAAATAAACGTTGTTTGAAAAAAAAAGTATAAATATGATGTAATAAAAAAAACGGATAAACGAAGTGGGCGCCGAGCGCCGAATTTGAAAAGTTTGCGCCGCGCCCCCCGAAGTCGTCCTCGTCGTCGTCGTCGTCGTGTTTCTTAAAAAAAAATTATGTAGCTCAGCCCGCGCGATCGCACTTACCGATGGCAACCACGGACAATCAAATACGGCGATAATAACGGAAGTTTAACCAAAGTAAAATGAAAAAAATAAATAAATAATGAGAAAAACAGATAACGCAATGTAGGTGAGAAAGTCGACGTGTTTTACGTGTTTCGAGCGATGTGTGCATATAGCTATATGTATAAAGCGGGGCGCGCCTGTAACACACGGGTCTGCTTTACCGGCAGAGTGTACACACCGTGGACTTTTTATAAATGTGTAGATGGTTTTGTAACGGGGATAATTTTGCTGTTTTAAGCAATCTATAAACGCGTCATTGCAAAAGCCGATAGATAAGTGTTAATATTAAAGTAGACACACTTGGTGGAAAAAAAAACACAAAACGGAGTTTTCTTGCTTTCTCGCGTAGTCGGTAAAGCAGACTCTCGGTAACATTCATATTCCCTGTATTTTTTATGGGTATTATTATATAAAGTAGCTTGAAATGAACAAAATTTCCAAGTGTTAGAAGTATAAGACAGCTTTAGCAACCGAGCAATATGACACTGATATAAGAAACAAAAAAAATATATGTATATCTGCGATGTTCACACACGTGTCCTTTGTTACAATTGAAACAGTTATTTCAATTACTTCCGTAATATGAAGTTTAGGTTATTGTAAATTCGTAGATGATAACCGTTTATCGAAGTAATTTGAAATAACTAACGAAGGATCGAGTATAAATATTACCAATTTCTACAGTCTAACGTAATGTTAATTTGAATAATTTAAACGAAACATAATATATATATTTAATTGAAAAGAGATTAACTTTTGTCCAGCAGTATTGTTATGCGAAAACCACTTCCTAAGAGCGCGAAGAACTCAATCGTCGCCAAAGAGCGCGCTCAACGTTAATAGACGAGTATATATCATCGTAACCTACACAGACAGACATACGCACACACATACACACACCTACAGATACATGAAAGAACGATGTTTCAGAACAGCTCCAAAATACACGCGCGCGCGAAACGTTATATTTTATATAAAAAGAAAATAAAAAATAAGAAGAGAGAAACGAAAAAAGGCGAAACTCAGCTTCCGCATTACTATTATTTACCGCGAAGAATGGCCGCATGTATACATACGCACGCGCTATACATATTTATCCGAACGAGGAGAAATATTTTCGCCGTCGGGCGAGAAAAATGCGCTGCGGGAAAAAATGTATAAAAAAAAAAGAAAGATAAAAAAGCGCGACGCAGCCGCGCACAGACGGCTGCGTGCAGTAAACACGTAGAAAATGGAATTTTCGAGCTGTAACATCGTTCTCCACGAGCGCGCGAACCTTATATAGACGTAATTTTCAGACGCACGATGAATGTATACGTTTTGTCCGACGTTAAAAAAGAAAAAAAAATAATAATGAATGACGAAAAAGACATTCAATCACAGTGTAATATATATATAAAAGCGAACTTAAAATAATGCAAAAAAAAATATTGTAATGATCTATCTTCGTGGACATTCGAGACAACACAAATAACGTACGAGGCGGATATAACGTACATGCAAAACCAAACCCCCAAAGTTACGTGAATGCAAAATACACATTGAGAGACACACAACATACGTATTACATACACATATACACATGACAAGTATATATGTATAGTGAAGATATACTTATATGTATGACTGCGCAGCGTGAGAATCAAAAAGCAAAGGATAAAAGATAGACGAAACAAAGAGAAAGAGAAATAAAACGACACAACTCGTTTTTATTTCCCGCGGCTGAGAAGCAAAAATATATATATAAATATATGCGTTAAGTATATCGATATAAAAAAAGAGGATTATATATATATATATAAAAAAGACAAAAAACATGAAAAATTAATGACAAAACTGAGTGTTCTTGTAAATAGTATGTATATGTATAAAGAATTTCGTCACACACAATAAATGAAATAAACAAACATTAAGAATAAAAAAAACATACATAAGAGCATGAGGAATGCAAGGCGAGTGGAATGAGAGCGTATATATACATTGTAAGAGAGAGAGAGTGTAAACGTGAGAGAAAGAGTACGAGAAATTGCGAGAGGGATGAAACGCAATTTTTCCGATTATACATAAAAGAAAGAGAGGCTGGAAAGAGAGAGAGAGAGAGAGCGAGCGAGAAAGAAAGAGAAAGAGAGAGAGAGAGAAAGAGGACAAAACAAAACATGACATGATTAATATAATTATGGTATATTAGCTCGAAAGAAAGAACACTAGCGTATATACCCGCGGTTGTATTTTCAATGTTTACGGTTTCTTTTTATTATATGACCTATATTTAACGAAGAACGTACGGTTGGATAATAAACATTGTTTTTTCGAAAAAAATAAATCAAGTTGTTGATCATTTGCCATTGAATACCCTGATATAATCCAATCCTACATATTATATCCTTTACTAATCTTTTGATTTGTTGTAAAAATATTTTCATATTCATATACTGAACTGTAGCCGTAACAGCAAATCAGGTACGTAAAATAATATTCCATTATTTATGATAAAATTTTAAGAAATTTACCATGATAGAATAAAAATGGCCAAATCAATGTTAAAATGTTATAAAAAATGATCTTTCGAAAACTACGTTAGGTATTCAAAGTTCGAGAGTTAGATTCAAATTTACGAAAGTTCAAAGTTTAATATATATAATACACACACACACACACACACACACACACGCACGGTGTTGAACCACAGAAACCACATTACTTAAACGAATGCAAAGTCTCTAAACTCCAAAAATGTCTTAATAGATTGTTGTAAATAACCCCGATGTTTTAAAACCTTACTAAACATTTTCAAAAATCCATTATATAATTCAATAACTTCCTAAAAAATGGATGTATAATTCGAATTACACCTATAAACTTGAAATCAACCAATACTATAGATAATCGAACTCTCTACTCGTCCTTTCAAACTACAAAACCAAAAATTCTCACCATTATCGAGACCCAGCTTCCCTTCGCCCATGTAACCTAACTATATATACACGATACCCGAACCAAACCAATTAAAAATGCATCGGCGCTACATATAAAACCAGAACCGCCGCTACTATATAGACGCGAAGCTCGCGAAAAAGCTTCGACAGCCCTGCGCGCGCGCGAGCGCTGACAGTTTTAATATTAATGACAATGAACACCTTGATTTTATTCGACCCGCGCGCGTGTAATTTAATTTCAGCGGAACAAGGTCGGCCGCCGACGCGCTCGCGACTCTCGAGTGAGTATCGATTCGCCCGGAGCAAGAGAGAGAGAGAGTGAGAGCACCGTAGTTGTGCCAAATTTCCCGATTGTAGAACGCGAGCGAGCGCGACCGAAATGTTCTCTCTCTCTCTCTTTCTCTTGTAACGTCGGTTCTCGGCTTTATATATAAATGGTAAGGCAGATGAATTAATTTCTTTTGTTATATTGTATATACTATTGACCGACAATTACTAATCAGTATCGGTTAAGGTTTGCTACAGAAAAATGAACACGGAGGAATGGGAATCCAGTGAAATAATGTTTCTACGTTTGGAATCAAATATTCGGTATCTCTTTCATAAATACTTTAAATAGTTTGTTTATATAAAATTTTTTTTATATAAAACATAAAAACGTAATATGACCACAGCGATTTGTAAAAGGACACCGACACGTTACGTGTTATGAAATTACGTTAAATAGAGTTTATAAACTTCACTTGTGAGTGTACATGATGTCTTTCACAATTATATGGTGCGATAATACGGGTTAATTTGCTGTGCCCACGGGGAACGTTTCATGTCCAAATTCGAGACTCTAGAGAGACGGTTTATCATTGAGGCGTCAAGCTGTTTCAGATTACTTCGGTTTATCATATAGATATATATGTAACTTTACACCTATAAACAACGGTTTACTCCAATCTATTATATTTGTCAGGTATAGTATTTTAAGGACATAAGGAGTTATGTCAAAGAAATATCATATTTTAAAGGTAATATTATATGTATTTGAATATATAGTAGACTTTGTAACTAGTACGCAGTGTACATATACAGTCAATGTTGGCGCAGGTGCAGGAATAAACACGTTCGTAATAAATACGCATGAGCGACAAAACATCCGTTGCACTTCACGCACGCGTTGCGCTACACTATTGTTTTTAAAGGAGTGCGAGAAATCAAGCTTGCCGAACTTATAGTTGGATAGCTAAAACTTTGGGATATGGTTTTGGAAGTTATTTATTTATAATTTTAGTTACACGTTAGATTTTTATAGCCGATTCTTAAATATTCGTTACAGTAGAGACTCTGTTTTAAAAAAAGCGCTATTTATTTAGTTTAGGAGTGTCTCAGAAAAAATATAAACTTTCATTTACTTTTACTACAGTTTACAATTTTTAATTCAGTCCATAATTGTTTGAGTATAAAGCTAAATTATGAAAACCCTAATTTTTGAACGAAAACCATTATCCAGAAGTCGTGATCTCGTTTGCGTCATCAGTTAAAAGAAAAGCATTAAATTTAAGTAAAAACGGATACTTTTCGCCTTGCTCCAATAATAATAAAAACACTTTAAAATAAAAATGAAAAACTTAACAAACAAACCCGGCTTTTATAAAAATTTTAATAATCTTCTCAAAACCTCTTACCCATTCCCATACCCAATATATATAACACCACATCAGCTCATCATCCAAGACATTTATTGCGTCGTACTTATCAGACCACATCCGATTCTTCACCCTCTTTATTTCTTCCTACACCACGACAGCAGCCGCAACAAAACGCAGCAAAACAGCGCAGCACCACCGCAACGTTGTGTTTCCCGTTCCTTTTTTTTCACTCTCCTTCTATATATACACATATATACAACGCATACAGGTGCACACACAGGCCAGTGCACCGCAACGACAGCAGTTCATGCACGCGTGTACGTAGAGAGAGAGAGAGAGAGAGGAGCGCGCGTCGAGCGTTGCGCATTGCAGCAATCCGGCCAATACAAGCGCAAACACACGCCGGCATAGTGCATGTGTAGAGAGTATATAGAAGGCAGGAATCCTCGGTTCGCGTCCTTTCGACGGCTGCTATACTGCTACAGCTGTTCCTGCTTGTGGAACGTCGTCGTATATATAGGTATAGGATATATAGGGGTTTCAGAGGGGAGGCGAGGAGAGAGGGCTTGGAATTTTGGTTTGATGAACAGGAAAATTGAAATGGGGACGGTATTACATAGTGTAGCAGGAATTGGAGTTACTTTGTTTCGGCTTTGTTGAGCCTGGAATGTTTTGCTGGTACCTTGTTTTTTCTTGCTTTTGACGAAGAACTGTATAAGAAGTAATTCGAAGTAAAAATAGTTGGGAATTCAAGGTATACTATATACATATATACTGTCTAGTCCGACAAGAAAGGAAGTTGGGTGTTCTTGAAAATATAAAATATTTATGCTTGGTATGCTGGATTGACGTGATGATTTATTATTTATAATGGTAAAAATTAGTTTGTAATTTATTAATATAATCAAATGATAATATTAAAATTCAAGCATTAATTTGCATCTTACTGCGTGAGTCCTTTTATATTACAAAATAATTTTTCTAGAACGAAAATACAGAAGATATTTCTTTCTATTGTTAGGATACGACTTTGAAGATAAAATAGAAAGAATTTCATTCGCAGCTTGTACTTTTATTCTATAGTCGAGTCAGGGTTTAACTCTGAAAATGAAAAATATTTTCGAAAATGCAATAAAGGTGGCTCTTGGTCTTAAAACACTTCGCGCACTCAAAGAATTGCTTAATTTTCTTAAAAAAAAAAAAAGAATAGTACAAAGAGGCAAATAGCACGGTTACGTAAAACTTTTCTTTCGCAGAAAAAACTTTTTCAAAGTCCACTCTTTACGTTTCAGCCCTGACTTCACCCTGTCTTCAATTGTTTCGTCAAAATCACAAAGTTTGCGTTAAAAAAAACACTGTACGCTGCTCTACTTGTTCAACATTTTCCAAAGAAGTCCTAATAAATTAACACTAAAACTTCTCTCTTCACCCCTACTGATAAATTAAACTTCTATATAACAATGCTACCCAACGTTAAAAAAAAAATACTTACGAAACTCCTCAAAGGAGAGCAAAAAGACGAATGAAGCGGCGTCTTCCGCTCGAGAAAGAGATTCCATGTGAAATGCAAGAGAAACGACGACGCAAAAGCGTCTTTTCGGCGAATGCAGCACACCCGAGAGCTTTTTATTTCAGGAAAGCAGGAAAGGCAGAGAGAAAGAGAGAGATTTTTCGGCGAGAGAGGTAAGAAGGAAGAAATCGCCGAGTGAGGTCTAGAAGAGTAATGAATTACGTGGGATTGGATTCGATGAGGTTTCGGGAAAACCAAGAGGCGGTGCGAGAGGCTTTATTGGTGTGATTAGAAACGCTTGCTGCGCAGATGGAATTGCCAATGCGACTATATGACTTTTTGATGCTGGGTATAAATGGTGAGCTAATATCGCGTGAGTTTATCGGAAAATTTTTTCAGCACGATAAAAGTGGATTTTTTATATATACGTATTTTAATGTACGATATGACTTTTTAAATATAATAATTAAGGTTTCTCTTAAAATAGCTATAATATATTAATTCGCGATCTAAGCTCTTAATTAAATTGTAAAACGTTAAAATTATTAAAACTATTGATTGGATTTGTTGTTACGTATAATAAATATATTTTCGAACGTGTAATATTATATATATTCCAATAATATTTTTTACTATATTCGATCACGCGTGACGAGTAAATCAAGCGATGCCTACTTTACATAATAATTTTAACATTTTTTATCACCATCAGTGACAGAGATTATGCGGAATTCGGAGCGCTAGATTATCCTTTCTACATAAATTTACAATCGCACCGCTACGACGATAAAATTCCAGCCCTGACAAATGAGAGTCGCATATACAGCAGCGAGCGCGCGCGCGCAACGGAAAACCATTACGCGAGTATATATTTTTATACTCTATCGACTCGCATTATAACATCGACTTATTGATTTATGCTAATGTCTGTTATTTTAATTTTAAAGTTCTATTTATAAAGCGTAGCAGCGTCGAATATTCTCTCGTTTCCCTTGCGCGCGGTGAGGCCCGATTTGACAATCGCGAGGCGAATTAATAATGCCAAAATCGACGATCACTTGTATCGATCAAATACATTTCGTATATATACATATACGCGCGCCTTTTGCAATGCCGAATTTAATTTTTCGTCGTTGAAGCGAAGCGTGCAACCGACGAGTCACGTCTTGTACTAACGCGAATTCGCAGCGGCAACGACGGATATGAGAAAATCGTGCGAAAAATGTAAACAGCTACTCGTGTTTTATTTTTTTTTGTCTGTCTCTATCTCTCTCGCTCGCTCGGAATGAAATATCGAAATGAAATTATTAATGTTTCGCGTGCAGGTGCGAGGAATTCGATTTTGACGGAAATGTATGAGATGAATTTTAAATTAGGATATATTTTCGTCAGGATGTATAGGGGAGTTTGATAGGTGGAAGGTTTTATCTTTTGACAGTGAAACATATTGCATTTATTAGAAGTGTAATAACAATACCTTATCCCGCGTAAAATATATACGATCGTTTCGATTTCTGAATTGTTAATATTTTCTTACTATTGATAGTTTTTTACTTTACACGAAAAATAAACGTATGAAATTACTTATTTTCACTGTCATGTTAGTTCACTTATAAGAAATACTTAACAGAATTTTTTGTTTTATTCAATGAAATAACGCGAGTTTCATCCATAAGAAGAATATTATAAGACAGCACTTTCTGCTATAACATTCACTTGCAACACGCAGTTTCGACAGATATGAAATGTAAATTGCATCTTATATTTTCGTTCACCGAGAAATGCAGGCACATGTCAATAAGCATTTATTATGGCAATTGATAATTTTTAAAAATAGAAACAAAAAGACTTCAATGTTAAACGGCTGATTTCAATTGCATGTAATCTAAATCTAATATGCGATATTCCTGGAAAATCCTTTTGTGAATCGCTGACAGTATGCATTAAAGTATCGGGTATGGTTAATGTTTAATATCGCGATTCCAAGAATTTTCATTCGTGGCAGCCACATAAGTACCATAAATAAGAGAATTGGACAAAATTGAAACGACATTATTATGCAACCCAATTTTTTTCATTACACATATTTTTTTCTCCTTCTTTTATCGTGTCGTTGATCGTGGCACGTATAATTTCGGAGAAAAAAAATCACGTGCATCCGTGAATAATGTAATAAGATGTGAAATAAGGCTTATTAGATTAAAATCTATGTTACTATAATGTAACCCGCATTTAATGCCGAGTCATCGGAGCGTGTTTAATACCAAGTCATTCCCCCTCTCGACCCAATCCTCCTTAATGTGTATTTTGACAAGTCGCCTGACACATTATTTCTGTTAATTACGCGAGATAAATCACGGCATTTGCGCTATTTAGAGAACCTGTAATTACCCTGGAAGCATAGAATAAACAGATGGATTTATTTTTTGGGAACAAATTTGAATGTAAGAAATATCTGAAAATCATTGATAAAATAGTACAAAAATAACATTTTATTATAAAATTGATAATTTTGTTAAACTCAGAAGACTCAGATGTCGTCGATTTGAAAAATCCTTCAACAAAATCATCACTATATTGCTTTCATTTTCACTTCGATTTTTATTTTAAGGCTCGTTTTAAAAAATGCTTGAAACTTATAAAATTATATTATGCGATTATGCATAATATAATGCGATTATTGAACAATCCTAGTCTTATGAATTCATTGTACGAAAAAAAATTTTAATTGGAATCATTTTAAAATTTTTATTTCTTCAAAGACAAGGTCTGATTATTAATTTTTATTGTACAAAATTTTATTACTAAATGGAAACAAGTACCTATATAAAAGTTTTTTTTTCAATTTTACATCTTAAAGGTGGCTAGCCATGGTGATTACAGCACTTATAGTAATCTAAAACGCAAAATTCAAACGGATTAGGCCTGCCGCTTTTATATGTAGTAGATTTAAATAATTTTGTTAATAACTAACAAAACGGCGAACTTTGTAAAAAAGGTAAAAAAACATGTTTGTTTTTGTTGATCTAATAGAATCAAAAAATAAAAACTTATTCCTAGAATTAAATAACTATCAATTTAATAGATATTTCTTGATAGACACGGCTAATTTAAAACATTGTTTCAAGATAAAAGCGTTTAAAACTTTAAGTGACAGACTTTATGTAAAAGATTTATACTCACAGTAACCAGCTATGCCTGACGCATACATTAAATCTTCAGTTTCTCCATAGACCTCATTTTTAGCAACTTTATCAGCTCTACGACTTGATCTTTTTGAAGCGTCAGTCTCCGCTATCGACACGTGCACACGGTCGTGCACCTCAACGTATATACGTAATAGATTGCGGGTCAATTTTGGCATCCGTGCGCGATCTTCATAATTTTTAAAACGGGCATGAATCCTTCATCAAAAATACACGTGACTGTTGAAGTATCTATGTGCAATAGTTTTTTTTTTCTATGAAAATAATTCGAAACTTAATTTTATGGAAGCGATTGAAACTAACTTTTTCAGAAACTGAATATCTCCATTACATAGATTGCATTTTATTAGAAATGTATTTTATCCCTAAATTGAAACTCTAATACATTATACATATACTTCGAAGTCATCAACGTCTTTCAGTTGCTCAGCTGATTTACTGAAAAACTCAGTATCTTCATCAAGAGTACGGCCACATATTTTAGACTAAGAAAGATTGCACTTTGTTGTAAGAGGGTCAAATATTGGAGTAAAGATTTAGGACCTTTTACAGGATCAGTTATTCTTGTAGTGGCCAGTAACTGATACATTAATACTCATCATTATTTGATAATTTATTATGATAAAATATAGGTCTTTTAAATATTTTTTTACAATTGAAAGGTCGATTTAACATATTAAGCAGTCGTTATTTAGTATTTACTATAGTGTTTTTACACGTTTAATTCTTATATACTATATAACTCTAGGTTCTTAAAATGGCCAATGATTGGTACATTTACCATCATAAACTAACAGCACTACTATGAAAACAAATGAATAAATAACAATAACAAAAATTGACTATCGTTTCTACCTCAGACCTCTCCTCTACCCATCTGTCCGCACCAAGCCCTACCATCCCGTCTGTTTCTACTATAGACTCAACAAAACAGCGACCTAATCTATCTACTACCCATAACCTCAAAAATATCCACCTTCTTTTATATCTTATCTAACCTACCCACCCCACGGAGCTTGTCTTACCACCTGCTGCTATACCTCCTCCTCCTCCTCGGCAGATAAACCGCTCCTTTATGTAACTACCTAGAAGACGCTCGAAAAACGCGGGCACCGCAGAGGCCAGCACCAGCAGCACCGGCAACCCACACAAATAAAATCATTTCCGCGGCGGCGAGCACAGCAAGACTCGTGGGCACACACGAGTACCTTATACACGACCACGGTATACAGCAGCAGCAGCGTAGCAGTAGCAGCAGTATCGTTGTGACACACCGCTATAACTTACGCGCTTTCGCCTTGTGCTGCGAGCGAGATGCGCCGCCGGATTTGCGGTTAGCTCTCACTCCCCGCTGCTGCGCGCATTTTCCATTCGCAAATAGCATCAGAGGCTTGTCGTCATCACAACGTCCGTTGTTGCTTCAGTTCCCAGCGCTGTTCTACTGCAGCTGCGGGACTTGCTCGAGCGCGAGAGGAAGGAGGACGCCGCGGCGAGGAAGTCGGTCGCGGGGACGCGCGTGTACCGCTGTCGCTGCTGCCGCCGCCGCCGCGCGCTGCACACACGCGCGCGCGCCGGTAAGATACACAAGGCATATATAACAGGACGGCTTCGCGGCACTTTCGCGTACAAGGAGACCCCCTTCGCCGTTTTGCAACGGTCTCTCAGGCAAGTGAGGTTCTGGTATGTTCAGTAGTTGTTGGCTGGAGCTAGTTTTGAGGTTGGAAAGTTGTTTATTGTGAAAGTAGTTTGGTGATGTGTTGTAGGAGTATTAGGGTTCAGTAGTAAAGGGATACTCGACTGAACATAAAAGGGAGCGAAGGAGCTGCAGTCAATGATAAGGTTTTATTTGGCAACGAACTAGAGGCATTTGTCAATACCTTATTTGGGATTTCTAAGCCTGCCAATAATAAACACTCATAGCAAAGATATTTCATTGTTTATTCACTCTAACTCTATTGGTAGATTTCAAATTCTCAACGACACTGCTCAATATTCTGTTAGTAAGAACACAAAGGAGTTATTTTCTATGTCAATGCTGGTAAAATATTAATTATGTGATGCTAGATTTTGTATTCATCATGATTTAAATATTATAGTTTGAAATTGATATGTGTCGTATATTAAAATATTTTTATTCCATACAATTTGTTTTATGACTTGTTGAATATTTGGAAAATTATTTTGTTAACTTCATAAAATAGATACTTTTAAAGAACTTGGAAACATAATGTTATCTAATTGATAAGAAAAATAGCACAAAATTTCATAATCAAATTTTATTTGAATAGTTTTTAAATGTAATAAAATTTTTAATTTGATGAATTAATTTATGTTAGTTAAAATTAACTTAGATCTCTCTACTCCTAATATACACTAAATGAATTATTTTAAGTGAATAATCAGTTAATATTTACTTTTTTATAATGATAAGTGTCTTTATTACAGAACCAATTATTTGGTTAATAAGCCAAAATGACCAAAGGCAAAGTAGTGGCTCGGTCAATTACCAACATGAGGCCAGAAGGAATGACATTGAAAATGGAATGCATTGAAGAGCCTTTGAGTGCATGCCAAGAGGCAGCGCAGCTTAAGCTCAAACAAGAATGTGATAAGGTACATTTTCTTATAAAGAATAAATTTCATAACACAAAAACTATCCTTACTATAAATTTTATGTTTGTCTAGGTTTCTAAAATGTTAGAGTCGTTAGTCAAAGAACATGGCGGGACACTGGTGTGCCAAGCTGGTGTTGTTAATGCCTATCAATATCAGCTGTAAGTTTCAAAGTTGTAAATACGTGTTAATACGTATAAACTTTATAATCTTTCTCTCTATATGTATAATGATTACCTAATACTTTATTTTTATACAGACCTTCTGCTGCTCCACCTTCAGCAGCTGTAGTAAAACCAAATACCCAAACTCAAGTAATCGGAGTTGTAAGTATTATAACAAATGCTAAGAATTATAACTATTTACTCACAAGTATTGACTCAATTTTCTTATTAGAATCAAACGGCCAATACCAATAATCAAACAATCAAATTAAATATGCTAAATAGTGCCACAACACCTCAGGGAAATATTGTTGTTATGGATCCAAGAATGGGTGTCATTCTTGGAACTGTTGCACCTCAACAAGGTATTTTGATTATATTTTGTTTACTTATTAGTTATTATCATAAATTTGCCTGCATGTCTGTGTATGTGAACACATGTATGTCTGAGTGTGCATGTTTTATAATGAATATATCCATAATTATCCTTGTCAAAAGCAAAAACATCAACTGCAGGTCAAGTAGCATCTCCTGTATCTATTATGACAAACATAGCAAATACGACATCAACAACCATGACTACTATGACAACTTCATCACCTATTGTGGCTCCTATAGCACAAGTACCTTCTTCCCAACCACAAATTGATAATTCGGTAATTAAACAATTTATTTTTACCTATGTAGTTCATTATTTGATTGATAATATGAATTATTTTTAAAAATATTTTGTATTTTTAGTACAAACTGACAAGGTCAGGCCGTAAAACTAAAGTTCTTCAACTGCAGCAGCCAGATATTGTAGAAGAAGTAAGATTTATTCTTCAACCTTAGATTGATTCTGTATAATTTTTTAATCATTATCATCTTTTTACAGCCTGCGCCTGTTCCTCTAAAACGAACACCAAAGATAAATACACCTACTCATGTAGTTACTCCAAGTATGTAAAATAATATAGGCTATCAATAAATTACGTGAAAGATAAGTAAATATTTTTCATACATATAATAAAAATTATTTTTTTAGCTACAACTACTCCTCAAGGAGTCACGAATCTTCGAATAAAAACGTTACCTAAACAACAAGCAGCACCAACACATGTAATGACAAGGCCTTCAGAACAAACAAGTATAGGAGGAGTTGCTATTGGTAACAAAGTGGCAGGTCAGCATACTTTTAATTCGTTGTCTGTTTATTTGTTGCATAATTCATTGCACTAATTGATTGTACTTTCGTTTAGCTGGTGAAATCATTGATGAGTCAAAGAGAAATCTTCCAGATGGAAAAGAAGTCACTTTCAACAAAATGAACGGTGGACGAACCTACCCGTCGCTTGTTGTCGTAGCTAGGCCAAATCTGAAGACCAAAAATGTTACCTCACAAGTTGCTCAAAAAGAGAGGTCAGATTTAGGTATGTGTATAAATTTACTATTTCTTCAAACGTTAATTTAACAATATAGTAGCATATTTAAATCTTATTAATCTTATCATCTACCCCCTACAGACATTAAGGTAAAGGGCGTGCTGATGTACGCGGCGACTAAATTTACCGAATGGCTAATTCAGCAAGGCCTTGTACGAGCTGAGCAGTACTGCGGCAAGCATCCGTCTCAAAAGCTCAAATTGGGCATGTACAGTGATGCTGGAACTTTTCCATGTTCTGGTGGCTACGTCTGGATTTCGTCCTGCTGTCCCGACCGTTTTATCTCTGTATTCAATGGTTCGATATTTCAGGGTGCGCCTCACTCACCTACAGTCCTCCTTAAGCTCATTTATCATTGGGCTTGTCAGACGAACGTGCAAAACGTGATCTCATGGGTGAAAGTGACGAACTATTATGTGAAGACGTTCTACGCAAGTTTAAGGAGTATTTGTACAGCAGCGATTTGGGAGAAGTGTAAAAAAATGGGCGGGAGGAACTCAATGATACAGGTCGGTGTTATCAGTTTGGGCACAACGTCGCAGGATGGAAATCTTCGACAAGTAAGGAATTTTGTCATAAACTTTGATTTTTTTTAAATTATTGATTCTTGTAATAAACAGGAAATCATACTTTTAGGTGAAAGTCGAAGTTTTAGGTATCCTTGACCCAGAAACCTTAGAGTTAAGGTTACGAGCTTGCGATCCCGTCCAAGATGGTGAAAAGTCGTACAAACGAAGATTCAATAATATTTTAAACCCATTAGCAGATTGGGTTCACAAGGAATCGAAAATCCTTACGGATTTTACAGTTGACAAGGGAACGCTATACGAGATGGGATTTCACAACGTTGCGCAATCGGCCTTCAGCGATCAGAATCCCAGGAATCTTAACAGCAATTACCACATTATGGAATACCTAAGAAAAATTGTACCGCGAATGTTCCAGAATACTTTGAGTTTGTTGAGCAGACCGATGATACAACAATTCTTGGACGAACTGGTATGGCGAGAAATGTTCGGCACGACGGCTTTGAGGGCTTTCGAAAACATTATCAACCACATAGCTGAACAAACTAAGCTTGATTCAGGTACGTAGAGCGCAACTAAAAAAAGACTATTACTCAATTTCTTCCTCTAACCCGATTATTCACAAATTCCAGATATGAACCTGTTGGAACGACTAGCAAAGATGGCCGCAAACCCCTTCAACGACTGGTCGTACACGGCTATGGGCGCATCTCCTTCCACATCCTCCACGACAAATTCTATATTACATAACCCACCTCCACTGGCACCCATGGTCACCATACCCAAGGATCCTGTTATCCAGTCAGGTATAGACGGCCAAAGCCTTGAACCCATACGTACGCGACCGGGCCCCAAACGAGGTGGGGGCGTCGTTACTACCGGGCGAAAGAGGCCCTATGAGGATGCGATGGAAAGAACGAACACTCCTGAGCCCAAGATTATGCGCGATTCAGCTGGCAAACCTGAACAGGTGGGGCTCCACGAGTTCTACTACGCTACAATGCAGCCAACCAAGGCGCCGGTTACCGGCAAGGAGAATAAAATCACGTTCAATTTTAAGGTGGGTGTATATAATTGACGCATGTGATAGGTGGTGCAGGCTATCTAAATTCATTTATAAAAATTAAGATTTTAGAAATTTGTTTCTATTTAATGATAAAAATTAAAATTTATTTGTTTTTAACACTAAAGAATAATTTTACTTTGAACGTTATATTAAACTGTTCAATAATGTTGAGAGTACCATGGGAAACGTTAATCATTTCATAATTGTAGCATAAACAAACGATACAATCTAAATAACTTCGCTGTGTCGAAGGTGCGTGATGCAGGCAACTGCTATTTCTCTTGACTAAGGTAGCCAAGGTCAAAGCAATCGCCGTAAAATATTCTAAGATATGCGATATAATATCAGCAGCTCGAGTTGCAAGAGAAATGAGATCGTTACGGACCGTTAATTGTAGCAAAAAACTTGAATGTCGTAGACGCCACTTGTTTCCCTTAAATGCGTATAATTGAATTTTTTGCATTCAGAAATATTTGATATACGAATGAAAAATATGCATGTGCAGAAAATGTTTTTTGAGAAATCAATGTTAGTCGAAACTATTTCTACGGCTTTTCTGCCGAGCAAATGACCTACTTATTCTAATGGATCATTAGTGTCACTCAGACATTACCCTTAATCGTTTTTTATGAATGTTAGGTGTCGGATACTGTCTAGTTTCATCTGGATCTGGAAGTGCTGTGCCACTATTAAATTACTTTCGATTGTCAAATTGTTAAATGCTAAATCAATTAATGGCATTAATAGCTTTCTAAATTTCTGCATTAATATTTACTTTTACCCTCTAAATAATTTTATCCTCTACAATTTTATTTTAAAAAATTCATTTCCTGAATTGAGTATTTTTAAATTTATAAAAGCCTCTATTAACGTTATTTCTCTCTCTTAACACAGTGTTTCCTGTGCACGACGACGATGCACTCCAACACCGAGATTATGGAACACATGGTCAGCCACGTGCCACCGAAAATGCCAGGCCAAACGGACTCGCCTGTTTGCAGGTACTGCTGTGTGGCCTTCTCGTCGAAGCACCAAATGAACGTCCACGTCACTGAAGCTCACAGTAATTTCGGACGTTCCGATAGCGATATGTTGGTGTGCGCTATTTGTGAACAAAAGTTTGGTATGTTTCCGCTACGAGTTATCACGATTAAAATAGGTTGAAAAAAATAATTTCTAAAATTAAAATATTTATATTCAAATTAAATTATTTATTTATTAAAATATTTATCAGTTGAACAACGTATCTATATCAGTTACATATAAAATTATAACAAAAACAAAATATGTATTCAATAATATTCTGTGAACATGACATATTTTAGAATTGTAAATCAAATATTGCTTCAGAATCTATTACGAATTAACATCATTTATTCTATAGGAACCAGCGGTCTTCTCATAAACCATCTGTCGTCGATGCATTACCCCTCGGAGATGCCATACAGGTGTCATAGCTGTGGCTATCGCACGTCCAGCCACAAAGATGTGATCGACCACTACTACACCCAACATGAGAAGAGCGACGGTCTGCAGTGTCCATGGTGCCTCAAGGTCATACAGTTCGTCGGCTCGAACAATCAGCCCAGTTCGCCTAGTATACACGCCTACCTCATGCACATGCAGCGCCATATCGTGCGCCGCGAGGAGAAGCTGAACAAGTGCGCGCGGTGCTGTCTCTGGTTCAACCAGATGAGCGCACTTAAATCTCACACGGATCTGCACACGCAAACCCTCGGTCCAGGTAAATCTAATGGATTTATTTAAAATTGATACTGTCTCTTGGAAACGAGTTTCAAGATAGTGAGAGGTGGAACATTTAGTGGTAATTGTTCTGATTGTGTTAATGTCATTATTGGCATTTTAAAACAAAATTAATTTTTATTTTTTGTGTCAAAAAAGTGTTTTGATGATTTTTTAAACTTTATAAATAGAAGTAAAGTTACAATACTCCTTTTTTTTGTTCGAATTAAGAAAATGTCCAAGACATTTATTTAAATTGATAACTGATGATATTCACAGGAGTTATGCCGTACACGGATTACGATAGTCAAATAACAGTGGCGAGATCGCGTAACGCGGTTAAACGTTACGTCTTCGATGACTTCGCGCACGAGATCACACCAACCGAAAGGGTGAAGAGGTGGCCTTCTGGACCTATCAAAGTTCACGCGCCGCCGGGCTGCAGTTGTCAGGAATGCGAGGAAGATGTGGATATGCGAGATCACTATCCGTATGTATTTTTATTTCTTGTATAATACTTTTGCAAATATTTGTAAAAACTATTATTAATTATGCGATTTCTTGTATTTTAGAGGTGAACTCAAGTGTCAGCAGTGTCGATACGTTACCTGTTGCTGGAGAGCCTTTAAGGAACACCAGCGTCAAATTCACAATGAAAGACCAATGACGAGTGTCGTGGTACCTTCGCCTCTTGTCAACGTACCTCTTAATAGGGAAATGCGATGTGGTTGTGGTTATTCCACCCTCGATGGTAATCAATTAGGTAAGATGAATTTTTTTGTGAAAAAGAATTTTTTTATGAATCATAATAGTTCACTATCTAATGTAAATTTTTTTACTTGCAGCGACACATTTAATAAAATGTAAAAAACGTTCGGCATTTCCAACAGAAGAATCACGACCAGGAATGTTAGATAGTTTGGGTCTTGTCCCTAAGCCCACACTTGAGGTTCATTGACACATTAATACTTAGATTTATTCCCTTAAACATAAAACCTGTTTTTTTTTTAACTTTTTAAATCTTTTGTTTTTGTCTTTTCTAAATATATTCAGTTTATAAATAATACCTCTTTTTTTTATTTACAAATTCTCCTTTATATAATTTTTTCCTTTTTTTTGGTTCACACTGTTTTTAGGGTGAAAAAAATAAATCAGCTGAACAATCGAAATCAGTTTCGGTTACAAGGTCATCAAGATATTCTGACGTAGTTAATAAGAATAAAGATGATAAGTCATCAAGAAATAAGTAAAAAGGAATAAGTATGCCTAAGGAACAATGAAAATACTCTTTTATAAATAAAACAAGTGCAGCTTTTTAAGTAGAAACTTATCCAGACATTGGAAAAGTTGTTAAAGTGCGTGAATAATGAAACAAACTTCAAGTGTATGTTTTTTAACTTTATGTACTCTGTTAAAAGATAGTGCAAGAGATGGTTTTTCGAATGAACTTAAAAGAGAAAGAAGTCTTTTCAACCAATATCCTTCGCATTGACCACAGATTTCGTTATTGTGCTGGAAGAAAACGCGAACTAAAATCAAATAAAAGAGTTTGAACGTCTTACTCTCATCACAAATATATATTCAATAAATTTTATAAGCAACATGATACTTTTATGGTGTGATATATTTTAATGTGGACCTGTCAACAAAAAAGTTTAAAATTCGAATGTCAAGATTTTATTTAAGTTTAATCTATTTGTTTGAGTATAAAAATTCAACGACAATTATATAAGCATCTAAAAATTGTAATTTTCAAACATTTATTTGTTTATTCATAAGTACAAATAAAGTATCATATTTTAATAAATTCGTTACTTTTTATATTTTTAGTTAAGTTTTTGTTTCATTATTATTGCATTAAATTGTCTGTTTTTTTTTAATTTGCGGTAGTAATAAGACATTTTTAGGGTCAAAATTAAAAAACTCAACTCTAGTCTCGATTTTAACTTTTTACGAAATTATGTTGTCAAATATACTTCTATGTCACAGTTTTCTATGACTTATATTATAACTTAATTTCTAAAAAATTCTAAAAAGTACTTTAATTTTTCGTATTTCTAAAATATTAATGCGAAATAGATATTCGGATACCTTCTTTTTTATTACTTTTTGAAAAATTGCATTAGTCTGAATAAGAAATATTATTTCTCTCCATCTAATAAGCACTGGACTGATTATGATAAGATCATAAAAATGTAAATGACAGATGGAAAAACTTGGTTTGTATATAAACAAGCCCTGATTTACTCGATTTTATTTTAATGCGGATTTGGTTCCGTCTTATTACATTCTTGATAATAACTTTAGTTATTATAAGACCTTTAATTTCATTTTTTATAATGACTCCTATATATAATTCAGAAATATGATACTGAATTAAATTGCAACCCAAAAGGTTAATTTAATTTAAGTATTAGACACTCGAACCTTCTACAGAATAAACATTATCAATGAGCTTTCTATTTTTAACCCTGATGACAATATGCCTCGTGTCTCGCGCATTGAACTCTCGAGTACTTCCTTATTCGCTGTTATCGATACACGTACACAGATTGTCACGAATATATGTGCGTTCACACGCCAAACACTCGAAAAATTTCTCTCAAATCTTATTTTCTGGATAAATATTTAACACCAAGTGTTTCCTTTGTTGTCAACAAACATACTCGTGGCCACTTCATCAAGTTCACTACATTAAATTATCATGTATCCTATAGAAATTTCTATACTTCTCGGCAACTTTCTCAAAATTCAGGGAAGTCCACGTTTTTTCTTAGGTTCAACGCATATCTATATACAGTGAAGATGACAAAGATTACCGAGCCCCACCCTTCCGGTGGGAAATCTCTCTCGCACGTATTATATCCCGTCGCACATCTCCTTTGTATTCGACGTCGTCGTCCGATCGAACGGGGACGTACTTCCCCGCGATTGCTCAGTCCGACCGCATCTATTATGTATTTGTGGTGCGGGGAAAGGGGACGGTATATGCGTGAAAAGCAACTGCGGCTCCCTGCATGATGACATTATATTAAAGTTGTTCTTAAGGTCTGTCTCGAACTTGCAAGCCTACATTTAATTGAGCCGATTTGAGAATAGGTATATAATTGTATATTTGAAAGAATTTTTGGAACGACTGTTTTCAGTGTTGATGAGAATACGGAGCTGCTTTTAAACAGGTGTGATTTCAGTCTGGAATAGATAAGCATAGAAGTGATAACGGAACCAAGATAAAAAACTGACAATGGAATTTCTCTTGTAGCGCCTCTATGATACAATCTAGAATCTGCATTTTTCATTTTCACTCGTAATCTTTATAATTTGCTAATTAAAACATCCACGAGAAATCATTACATCATTTTTGAAAATATTTATTTTTTTATGATGAATCATTAATTGATAACAGCCAATAGTAAAATACGAATGAATATAAATGGATGACACATATTTCGTAGTGAGCGATTTTTCAGTCTGAATATATATATATAGATGTTTAACAACTGTAAAGATATAACATCGTCGCGTAAACATTACCTCCGATCGGATGATTATTATTTGCTTAATGAGTATATCTATGACTCATTCAATCGGTGCAAAGCTTTTACCACGTAATCATAGACGTACTTAAATGTTTCATGAATTTTCAAGTAAAGTGAAACCATGATGCCGCGCATTATTGAACAATAATTATAGGTATTTAAAATTCACGTGAAATACTTTCCGAAAGTTATTGTTTATGTGAATAACATGAGTATACAAATAAATACATTTTATCTTGTGAACTTTGATCGCGTTTTTTCTCAACGTTCTAATTGTTCTGGAAGGCTAGGCTTCTCAAATTGAAAGCTCCTTCGAGCTTTAAAAAACAGCAAAGAGTTTTATTTTTGATCTATCCTCGAGGCAGAGAAAACTACATACATATTGTAGTACACACGTATACATACGTGTATGCACATATTTCACGTATACACAGTCTTTTTCAGCTTCTAAAAATTATACCTTCCCAACACAGACCTTTACCACTTTGAAAATCATCATTAGCTCCAACTACCAGTTGTTAATAATAAAAAAGAAAACATAAAAAGATTATTCAAAAAACCTACAACCACGCGCCTATATATACAAACCGTAACGTACTTATTCAGCTGGTCATTCGCCTCTCGCGCGCTCTGCACGGCCGCAGATATAGGAGGAAGCCGCAAATGCGACAGCTGCATTTATCGAGCTGCAGCATCGCGCGATGTCGAGATTCGAGAACACTGGAGAATAATCCGGAACGAGCGGGAAAACAAACGCACGCCGCCGTACCAGGCCGGCACACGTATACCACGGGAGAAGCTGGGGCAAGTTGGGTCAAGGGCTGGGATTTCGTTTCGCAACGTATGACACCTGTGGAGGTGCATGTATATATATATAAATACAAAGGGGACGAAGTGCAGAGGTGTGAATGAATTTCAGGAGGAAGGGGCGCGTGGGAATGTGGTTGGAGAGGGGATGCGATAGCGAAGTGGTTGATGTGAGATATAATTTGCCGATGTGTGGCAATAAATAGATGAAGGTTGTTAAAATGTAGATAGAAATGTGTTAGGTTGTTATAATGTGTATAGTATAAATGAGTGGAAAATTAGCTAAGACGTATGAGGATATAAGTAGTTATGGGATAAATCATTAGAGACAGTTTCTTTTTCTTTTCGGAGTATAACTGCGCAATGAGAGTAGTATTATAAGTAAGGGGTGTGCATAAAATGATTACGAAATCAATGCATTTGAAAAGTAAGTTTAAACATAATGTTTTTTAATTATATAAGGTGATATGCTGATATACAAATGCATGCAAAAGCATACGACAAATTTCTACCTTACTAGATGATATATATATGTCTTATGAATGTCGTTCATTTATATAATAAAAATGTTTGCACCTACATACTTCTTCGAGTTAAAGAATTTCATCATGTAATAATAATTACTTGGATTCAATAAGTTATATCAATAATAATAATTGAAATTCGATTCTTTATTCTAGAATATATTTGATTCTGATAAAATAATGCAATAAGAGATAATTAATATAACAACATATTTGCAGAGCAGATATAATATTTTTAAATATAATATCCTGTATCCCCATTTATATATCAGCTGAACTACAATAAAAAATATTTTCTACACTATTTACGATACTCTTACCTTCTCCGCGTCCAAACAAAGAACTCGCACGACATTTCCTTAAAAAATCAAAACAAGCATAACAATGTCTCTCGCATACCTTCCTAAATATTTCATCTTAAACTACCGCATACTTTCAAAAAAAAAAAAAAAAAAAAAAAATTCCGCACTAACCCAAATTCTCCCTTCTCTCACTCGGAAATCTGGTAACAACACATATATATATATATACGCACGTCCCATCTCACCCCGGCAACACCGCTCTATTGCTCTAGTTAGATCACGTACATACTGCGCGCGCATGCGACATCTCGCGTGTGCCTGACTTCAGGCCGGCTGCGCGCGCGCGACTCGGCTCAGTTCAATCGCGACACGTCGAGCGTACGGTTCGTGAAAAACAAAGTCGTCTCCCTGTGCTCAGCGCACATCTTTCATCACAAACGTCGTTTATTCGCCTATCATCTGTGTACCTGTGTGCATAATATTAGTGCGTGTATATTGTGCGAAAACAAACGAGTTGATACATCGTCGAGGGAGAGAATCAACACTTGCTCGCGGGAACATCCAGAGGTAAAAACCGACGCGCGAGCATCGTCGCCGACCAGCTTTAATCGTACCGTGCATTGTATATATATATATATATATATCTATCAGTGTGTTGTATGTGTGTGTGTGTGCGTGCTGCTCTTTCGCATCTGCGCTCGCGAGCGCGTGTGTGCATATATCGATTGTCGCTATTTCCAGAAAGTACTAGTGGGTGACGCATCGCTGCGCGCAAGTCTCACTCTCTGTGTACATTATATACACACACATATATATATAAGTACCCGCGCATTGGACATACGATCGTGGATCGCGCGAGAGAGACATCGAATACCTATATATATGTCCGCGTGCGCCTATTGTTTTCTATATACATATCATGGCGTACACTGACGTGGGTTTCGCGCTTTTTTTTACAGGTACTACATAGATACGTTTACGCGTGTATACTCAAACATGGCGGCACGGCAGCTGTCACGCCCGACTCGCGAAATTTCCTCTTATCCTGTGAAACCAGCGGTGGCGGCCCTGACACAGTTGTCGTCGCGTGAAATCTCCCCCTCTTCTTCCTATAGTGCCGAGAAATCCCTGTTTTCGAGGAACAAGGGATAGTTTTATATGTGTGTGTATACAAATATCGCGAGGTAAATAAAAAGTCGGCTAAGAGTCGGAGGTTTTGTTTATATACGCGGCGCGGGAAGACCCGTCGTGACGTCTATACTTATGCATCATCGCTACGTGTTTCATCAGCTCGTGCAAGCGAGGCCTATCCTTCTATAATTGTATGCTATATGTATACATTTACGTGTGTCGACCGCCGGTGTCATGTGTCATTAGGACGTGTCTACTGTTTTACGTTGCCCAAGAGCTTTTTCACGTGTGCATAATATAACTATACAAGAGAGTGTTAGGGTCCGAACATACTTATCTACTACACGGTGTATATATAAAGTAACCTTGAGTACGGCACGTAGGTGTATATATAATCGCAATTCGGACGATGCATTGTTGTGAGGAGCAGGCAGGCAGGCAGGCACGCGAGCTAAGCGAGTTTTTACGACAAATTCAATAACGAATTTTACACTCCGAGCGCGGCCGTGTTATCAGGAACCGAAAGGTTGGTTGTAATAATTATTACGGTTATAAATAAACCATTATACGCGAGGTTCTATATACTGTGTGGCACGATTCGTGTGAATCCCTTTTTCTCTCTATAAGTAGTCTATATATACGTTGATATGTAGAGAAGAAGAGAAGCACCTGTGTGCGCGGCGCTTGCGATACGACAGACAGAGACAACCGCGAGTGAGCGAGTTCGTTGTACCTAGGCGCGTATAGAGGCTATAAATATGCCCTGAAAACAAATAAGTAGTAGAAAGGCACGAGTGTATAGGTGGGGAGGATTCGAAAACGAGGCGACCGTGTTGTTGATGTGAAAGTATAGATTTTTCATTGATTATACATCGCCGGGTTTAACACAGTTTTTTCTGTTATGGTAGCACGTATAGATAGCGTTTTGCTGGGTTTTGAGGTTCTTGTTAAATTTATGTATATATTGTTATGTTAGTATTAAAAAGTATAAGGGATAAATTGTATTAATTGTGCTTGAAACTTCATAATTTTTTTTAGTACTTTTTTTACTACTCGCAAATTCTTGTAATTACGAGAGTTCTGGGTGCCCTTGAAATATATGAAAGCCCTTGAAATATACGAAACTGGAGTACTTGGAATTCGGAGTTAACAAAGTACTAGTTGTGAAATTAGAATTAGCAACGTGCTACAAAAACAAAATCATAATCAATTGTTTAATATACCAATACCTATCACGTACGTTCCATTGAGTTGTGAGAACAATTAACGTAGATTAAACGTTTTTCGCAAGACAATGATAAGAATAACAACTAAAGTTCCTTTGACTTATTAACGCCAACTTCCTTTTCGTACACAGTGACATAAGCATTTTATGACAGTTTCAAAGGGATTGACCAATTAGTTTAATGTAGGACAATTTTTTACATTAAATTCAACTGTACATAATGAAATCATCCATGTTATACAGTACATACGTTTCTTACTCTCAGCATGACAAACCACTTTCCTTGCCAACAATAGAGGCAAAAAAAAATATAATATCTATATTTTTCCTTCGTAAAGTAACGTTCAATATTTCCGTTCCTGTACTACTCTTTGCGATTATTTAATTTCGAAACGCGAAGCCTTAAAATGTGCTAAAATGGCCTTTGCAAAAACAATGACTAATCATGTTTTCTCTGTGAAAACTAATTTTCGCACAGAATATACTTTAATATTTCATAATACCATCGATTTCTCTTAAACTACGCAAATGACTATGATATCGATCGTCAAATGATGCAACCGTAATAGCGTTCAATTACACCTACGTCAAAACTATCCGCGGCCATCTTTTCTCTTTCGCAGTTAAAAAAAAAAAATAGCGAATCTGCGAGAAACCGAGTGAACTCGAAACGTCTTATCACTCGGCAAATTACTCGGAACTATGTCGAGTTGTCGTGCAAGCGGCAACGCAGGTAGTCTCAAACTATGAGAAACTTACACTTAGTTATGTAGGCGTGTTTACGTAATGCACGTTACTGAGATAATGCGTAGACGTATGAGACGCTGCTAATTGTTTGATTGTTAACGGTATGTAGGTATCAACGTCAGTGATGTGTATATACGTGTAACCGTTTTTTTATCGTGATAATAGACCAACCGCACGATACGACACACCACGCGGGATTTCGAAGGTTCAAATCGTATTACTAACGTTTTGGAGTCGGAAGGTATTTTTAGGAGCTTTTGGATGCTTTGCTTGTAATTTTTTTCATGGTTTGACTTTGGATTCATTTGGCGCTTACGAATGTTGAATTTATGAATAAATTTTTGCATTAATTAGAGAAATAGAAAAGTTTTTCCTACTAACGCTTATAATAATACAAAAAGCACGCAGTTATTTCCAGGGTTATCTGGTTCCAGTTGTTGATTAGATATTTTCATATCGCATTTCAGACACGTGCCCTATCGATTTTTAGATTTGAAAACAAATTATTTTTATTGTATTTGCATTGTATTGAATAAGTATTATCTTTTTTATTTGCCTCGATTGTAATCTCAATATTGATGAAATTCACATTGTAGCAAGCTTGTCACAAACAAGAATTAACTGCCTAATGTACCTCAATGCACGTCACTGCATTTTGTATCATTATTAATGTAGGTGCCCATATTTAGCATTGATGACGAAACTTGTAGCTTTACGAGGAAAAACAATGAATCCTCTTTTTATATATATTCCCACACGTACTGTACACCTGCAAGTGGCACGCTCGCCTTTTTCTGCAAATCAATCGTGGAACAACAACAACGTGAAGAATTTTGTTTACATTGAGCTCTCCGAACTACTCTTATTGATCCACGTTACGAAACTTTGTTATACTCCTCCTGAGCGCATATCTCAGAGAGCGCGAAGTTTCAAGAATTCGATCAATGAGAGGTTACGTGACAATGTGAAATTCAAGTCCAGAATCTAAAAGTCTTGGTCTCAAGGCCAAAACTTCAAAAAGTTATAGATCATAGAACATCGCTTTTCAATATTATCATGGTTATAATTAGATATTTATATTTATTCTCGCATTTTCCTCGTCACACGCACACACCTGCACACAAAATAGACTCGTATAGATAAACGACTACACACGTCATCGATACGCCTTCTTATCGCCCACACATAACGAGACCATATTCACTTATATACCTACTTACATATAATTACGAAAAAAAAACGGGCGAGCCTTAGTGCACTGTAGAGAATGTTAAAGAGTATGAGCTATCAATTATGAAGCGCGAAAATGTTACCACCCCTTTGTCGCCGTTGTTTGTCGGTTGATTAGGTAAACGTGTTTGCTACATATATAGGCATCCCGATGCTTTGCCTTTTTTGCGATGCATTTTTCACATGTAGGAGTATAAAGTAGACATATAGGATCGATCGGTCGATGGGGAGTTCATTTTTTCTTCTCTTCTCTTTTCTTACTCGAAGCAATTTACGTAATGATCGTATACGCGTGCAGGTGCTTATATTATATAAATAGAAATACGAACGACTTTGCGTTTATTAGGTGATTGAATCCTATGTGCAGCGTGTTGGTAATGTATGTGGCGATGGGAATGCCTTAGTATTATAGAATGTATTTTAGCACGAAACGGCGATAAATGTCGAATGTTGTACCTTAGTACTGTTTTGTTTTCTATTTGTTTGAAATCGTGTGATCGATATCATAGTTTATAAAGATATTTATAATATATTTAACTAAAATCTAAACAAAAATTATGAAAAAGTAATATCATAAAATTGTTATTGATTTTAATTTACTAAATGTTGTACATTGCAGATTATAGTAATGTTTTGTAACAAAATTATGATGTCAATTATATTTTCTTTTTTGTAAAGTAAATTATCAAAGAGAGTGGTTATAAATATACATTTAACGAAGCATGTAAAATAAAACATTAATTTACATCAGCTACAAAAAATATTAGTCAAAAGAAATCAGGAAAAAATGTTAACTATGTTATGCCAAAGAGTACAAAAGTATGCATCTGAATATAAAGAAACAAAGCAATTTCAGTCATGCAATATGCAACATATATATGTGAAACCTTCAAATGGAAAATGAAATTTTATTGATATTTTAAGTACTGGTAAATGAGTGTTATATTTAAATATTGTTAATATTAACAAAAACTTAGATGAAATTGTTTTTTCAAAATTTCATTTTATAAGAATGTTAATTACATAGTTAAAAAAATACTACATCTGAAAGTATTATCATATTTCATTAAATTTTCCATCAAGGTTAAAATAAGTTTTTATGTATGATTTTTTTTTTAGTTTTACATATATTTTTATAAATTAAACCTGTGGCATGAGATGTAAAGATATGTTTGTAATAGCAAAAAGGTTTATGCTATCAAAATAAGCAATATATGAATTAACTTGTTAACCTTTTGATTAACAAATTAATAAGTAACATAGAATGAATATTTTTTAACAATGTAGTTGTTAAACAAACCTAACTCCTCATGTATTATTATTTCTTTTAACAAGTTTTCTGTGAATATAGGACGGTATGTCTTATCATTAAAATAACACTAATACATTTTTAGAAATGATATCAACTTAAAAGTCATAACTGCCAAATTGCTTTACGTATTTTCAAAAACTTGTGCAATAAATCTACATAGCATACATTTAAATTTATTATAAATATTAATTGTGTGACAAAAGTTTATTATATAAATCATTGCGCTTTCATTTTTAAAATTTTTAGTGCTCTTTATTTTGTACAACAGGTACTTCAAATCATCATGCTTCCCTATTATTTTAGAGTAAACTCACAGCAGCACTTGAGCGCTCAAACACTGCACAAATGCTTTGAGCAAACTACAAAGTCAATTTAGTCAAGTTCAACATAGGGCTGGGCACTCAAAAAATTATATTTTATATCCATTTTTATTTAAAGTATCTAATGGATTCATAAAAATATAAAATATTACATGATATTTATTCTTCGCTGAATATTGTATAATACAGTGTTCTAACTAATGGTTTTTGAAATAGAAGTTTTGTTTAAATTAATTTGTTACTTAAATGTTATTTGTATTCTATAAAAATGTTGATCATATGTTTACAATTCTTATATACAAAGATGTTGATTATATGTAGCTTTAAAAGTTGCTTTGTTGATTTGCACATATACTTTGTCTTAATTTATTATTTGAAACGAAAGTATATTTAAATATTACATTTGTAAAGTCAAAAATACCTGCATTCTACTTAATTAACTGTACTCAATGCATGTCTATTGCTAATCCTAACAAAAAATTTCATTTATGAATCAGTTGATTCTGTTATGCCTAAAGATTGTCTGCTCAGCCCAACTTCTTAATACAGACAATTGTGATGAAGAATTACTAGTTGTTAATTTATATGTGCAGAAGAGCGTAATTGTACTCCTGTGCTAATCTTAAGTTCTTTTTCAGCTAGGAAAAGATGTCAACTTGGCAGAACAATCCTGGTGGAGGTTTCTATCCTGGCCAACAAGGTTTTCATCTCTAATATTTTTATAATATTTGCACAAACATAACATAGACAAGTAGTATATAATGATAGCCATTTCAGAACATGTTAAAATAATTTCTTAGATATCATTGCTAATCAGTACGTGCAAATCACTTTTAGTTCAACATTCCATTCAAAGTACTTTGTATAAATCTCAAATTGTGCAACAGATCATTCAATTATTACATTTTTACAGGTTATCCAGGATATCCAGGAGGTGGTTACCCAGGAGGAGGCTACCCTCAACCACAACCAGGTTTCCAACCACCACCATATTCAGGCGCTCCACCAGGTTGGTTTACAGGTTATTTTGTTTTAAGTTATAGAAATTCCCAAGATAAAATAAATTTTTCAAAAACAATTTTTATTAACATTCTTCAAGTTAACAGTAGTTATATTAAAATAAGTTTTAAATTTATAAAAATGAATTTTTCATTATAGCAAAATATTGATGACACTATTAATAATATAATAATGTTTACAGCCCCAGGCTTTGTAGCACCGCCACCAGGTGTTCCTCCTTACGGTCACGTACCACCAGCAGCTTCAGGCATGTACGGCTCAAATTTTGCTGAGGACCCCATGGGTGATGAAGTCAAGGGGTTCCAGTTCAATGACACATCCATAAGACAAGCATTTATCAGGTTAATAAGAATTTTAAAAAAAAAATATTTAATAGAAAAATATTAAAATTAAATATCTATAATAAAAAATAATTTTTTATTTTATTTATAGGAAAGTTTATTCAATCCTGATGATGCAATTATTAATTACTTTTGGAATCATCGCCTTTTTCTCGTTTAATCAAAGTGCTGGTCAATTTGCCAGAAATAATCTATCACTTATGTACGTATGTCTGGTTGTCACCATTGTCCTGCTGATATCCATGGCTTGTTGTACAAATGTTCGTCGCAAATCTCCAACAAACTTTATTTTCTTATTTATCTTCACACTTGCTGAGGGAATATTGTTGGGTTTTGTATCAAGCATGTACAAAGAGAAACATGTAAGTATAAGAAAATAAATTAGAATATAATATTTTAAAACAATTGAAATAATGATAATTATAATTTAGTGTTTTTTTTTTATTTCTTAAAATTAAAATTGATTCTATGTTAATTTTTTAATCAATATTTTAAGCATATAAATATTTTACTGTAATTGGTTTTTACTTTTCAGGTATTGATGGCAGTAGGAATAACAGCCGTAATTTGTTTCGCCTTGACCATGTTTGCATTCCAAACAAAATACGATTTTACTGGCGCAGGAACTTATCTGTTCATCGCCGCTATTGTTCTTATGCTCGCTGGTTTTCTCTCCATCTTCTTCTATAGCCAAATTTGGTCCATAGTTTATGGTGCTTTTGGAGCTTTATTGTTTTCCTTTTACCTGGTATATGATACACAGCTGATGCTTGGCGGAAAACACAAGTATTCGTTGTCACCCGAAGAGTACATTTTTGCTGCTCTCAACCTCTACTTGGACATCATTAACATCTTCATTTACGTGTTGCAAATTCTTGGAGCAGCCTCGAGAGATTAAACGATTTCCCGTAACGATAAAACGTGAAATAGGAAAGAGTCAAAACCAATAAATGACAAGTGAAGCAGTTTATAAAGAGCGTCTCGACGATCATCTTTATTGGAAAAGAATTCATTGAAAGAAAGATTTAAGAGGCACTTGTAACTGAAAATCGTAATTTTTCGAAGAGTTTATATGAACATCTTGTATCCAACTTTTTGCAATTTCAACAAGCCTTTTCGTTTTCATAGAAACGCTCTCAATACCAAATTTCAACATGTTTCATCTCATGTTTTCACAGTTGTATGTGAAAACGTTAATCTTTAAATGTTTCATATATCATCCATTGTATCACACTTAGGTTAAGTCTTAAATTTATTCTTTGCGCTCATTTTGTTACTTTCATTTCTTCGAAAAAAAATAAATAAAAAAAAAGAAAATGTTCATTTTAAAGTATTTTTTTCTTTTTGATAATCAGTAAAAAAAATGAAAAAATTGCATAAAGATGATTAAAAAACTGTAATAAATTTTAATGTTATTCTATACTACCCTTTTGAAAATAATAAAATGATTTTTAATTAAAGATATTAACATGTTTCACACGATTGGGTAGTTTGTAATACCAAATATTCTATATTGTTTAACGATTTGATGAAACTATTGAATATATAGAATCAGTCTAGTTTGAAGTTTTTAATTCATTTCAGATAAGCAATTCATAGAAGTAACGGCAGCTTGTGATGATCGTTTTTTACGTGACGATATCTCTATAATAAGTAAAAAAAAATAGAAAATAATTGTAAATTAAATATGAATACCGCCGCTATGTTTGTCGAACGTTTGATTATTCGATAATGATCGATTAATCAAAAACAGTGTAGAAAGATTCTGAAAGTGAATTGCTAATGGCAAACTGAACTGATAATAATTCACAAATCATCTTGACATGGTACAGATTATTTGTGCCTACAAAGAATCGTTAACACAACCGCTTAATTATTGCGTAGCTATATATGAATGGTCGCTTTTGTCTATTATTCCAAAAAGAACTAGCTTTACGTACAACTTTTTCGTATTAAAAGTAAAAGAGAAATCACTAAAACCTGTATTATACCAAATGTATGTTACCAGCGTGAATATTGTTCTAAATATGAAAAGAAAAAATCGTAATTCTTATAGTGTTCCTATCGTTGTACATTTTTGTTTGCTGTTTTCGTTTACCATAATTTGTTAATTCATAAATTAATGTATAATGTTTCGTAATTACTATTGCAATATATATAACAATATACCTTGTAGTGTATTTATATAACACATGTAATTACAAACATGTGTAGTATTTTATTCACCTACATATTAATACTTATTGTATACATATTGTATATTCAACAATTTAAGACATATTTGTATACTATATGTAACTATCGAATCTGTTTTGCCGTAAAAATATACTAAGTATTTATTTCTTTTTTTCATATTTGACACAGTTTAATAATTATTTTATTAAAGAAACAGAAACGAGAACTTTGTGTAGTTTTTTATCACCAGAAACTTTAGTTTAAAAATTTATGATTAAGTTACAAATAATAATATAGTATCTGCATTTCCGTGAAAAAATAAAATATGAAAATTTTAAAAAATAAGCAACTATTTTTAGTAGGTAGTGACAATAATGTATTTTTTATAGATGGGTTATATTTAATCTATCTGGAAAACATTGATTTTGTTAGTTAATTTTAGTTATATGAATCATCTTTTGTAACGAAATTATATAGTATAAATACAAAATAAATATACATTGTAAGGTAATGAAAACTTAATTAATGAAACGAATAAATGGTGATAAAATGAACCAGTATTTGAACAATAATAAATAAAACAATGGTAAATTTTTGAAATTTTATTTTATTATGCACGTTGAAAAACAGGCGCGAGCGAAGGCTCAATTTTTAAAAAAATATTCATCAATCGATCCGTCCTTCCAGCGACGAAGGATCGCATTTCATCGATTGTTTTGAGATTGCAACGAGTCAATAAGTAATATAAATTACGAATAATAATCAATAATATAAAAAAGGGCTTAAGCTTCACCTTTGTCGACAATTGACGCTGTCCGCACCAAATGATTTTTATTGCCTCGCGTCGCGTACTGTATCGTGTAAAAAAATATATATGTATAAAAGACAGATTTTACGAATAAATAAGTAAATAAATAAATTATACAGATACGCTTTGACGCGTTTCACAAAGCAAACGGTTCGACACAGAAGTTGTTGTATAGATGAAGACTGTTTAACGTTAATTTTCAATAATAAAACGCCTTTGTTGAAAAAAATTACTTGAGAATTAATTTATTATCTAAACTGCACCATCTTATTTTATACTTTCTTTTCTTTATATACCTAATAGTTATACGTCTAAAAAACGTTTGTGTAATATGTTTATACTTCTTACCCCTTTTGTATTCGTTTTCATTCATTTATAAAAGATGGTTAGTTGTAATTGCATATATTTTGCAAGTTATTATATTTTTTTTAGCTTAAAAAGTTATGTTTCTTATCATGGCAGTAAACTTGCAAAAACTTTTCTGGACTCGTTAAGAAAATATTCAATTTTTTTTTTTTTTTTTTTTTTTTCATTTAAATAAATGTTATGAAATATTCGATCACTTTCGATGCTTGTTTTGCATGGTACATTTAAATATGTACACGAATTGAATTGCTTAAAGAGAAAATTTTTGTTTTATACAATAAGAACATATTAAAACTAATTACAGATCAACATGGACATAAATTAAATATTAGTAATCGCAATTTTCCATAAAACAAAAGAATCGCATCACATAAATTACAATACAATCCAGTTTTTTTTCTTTAAGACAACAGTCTTGTCAAGAGGTAGAAAAACACGACTACACAATTGCTATGTAACCACCCGTTATAAAAATGCTACTCTTTTTACGAAGAAAGTGTGAGACAAGAAGAAGAAGAAGAAAACAATGACAATTCGCTACTCGCGTGATGCGTAAATCTCACAGACACTCCAGCAGTGAAAAAAGTATATGCACATATAATCTTTCTTCGATTCATTTGCATTTGCATTTGACCAATGTTCTCGATTATGATAATGTACAGTAAGCAATTACATCGTGCGATTACGCGCCACTAAAGCTAAAAACCGCGTAGGATCAGGTTACAATTTAATCCCGGGAGAAATAATACGAAGATACAAGCTTATGTGTCGATTTCGTAACTATAGAATCGAATAATTGATCTTATGTGTAAGGTAGGCGTTGTGATTTGTTGAGACAGAGAAAAATGTATTTTCTACCAGAAAGTAAAATCATCCCCACAGACTACAAAAATGAAAGAAATACGAATGATCTCGAGTGTGATTTTAAAAAAATTATTGCTCAATTATGTCTATGGCAATGATTTTAGTCTCTGCAACAGTAATTAAATACGTCCAGTGCATCGACGAAAGAAAAAAACAAAGAAATTAAACCTAAGCACAGTAACACACAAATATAATTGTTTGTATAGTACACAAACGATAATATGTACGAGTCGTTAAGATCCGAGAGTAATTAATTTCTCTAACGAATTGCCTTCCACACCTGGAAGGCAATTCAAACATTTCAAAGCGGAATAAAAATTCATGCATCGCTTCACAACCACTGAACTTATTTAATTAGTGCTCAACAAATGCCGGCCCTTCTGCTCCTTCACATCCTCCTTCTCCTCCACCCCCGTATACACGTCGAAGAAAAAGGTGTGGCATAAACGCTGTATATGTGGCGCAAGAGGAGAGAAAGAAAGAGAGATTCCGTCTGTGGCGTTTATCGTGCAGCTCTTCACAAAAAGGTATTTTATTATAGTAGGAGAGGAGGGACTCGGTCGTTGACGCGCACTCGCGCACGCAATGAGGATTCAGCAGCATCGGCTGGAGGTTCGCTCAACTCTTCGGTCGACGGTCACGCGGTCGGGCGCATCTTGCGGCTCCTTGCCATGGGTCTTGTCTAGGATCGCCTCCGCGAGCTCACGGAACGCGCGGTCGATATTTATGTTCGCCTTCGCCGATGTCTCCATGAATCGGATACCGTGCTCTCGCGCTATCTGTTGAACAAAATACAAGTATGTTAATAAAATTTGCGAGTAGTCGATGAATTTTTTGTATACGCTATCAATTTTATAGTAATAAAGAGAGAATAATGTGAGTTATCTACAAGATTGTATTTTTAAGAGGCGAATTATGATGAAAATTGATGGGGTTACATATACATCTTTATTCACGACGTAGAACTAGATAACAAGTGATTATCAGGGTGGGGCTTGGAAAGCAAACAAAGGATTGACATTAATTTCTAGTGGAGAAACTAAGAGTTCAATTGGCATCCATCATTATTGATTGAAATGTTTGAAGTACAAGACAACTCACAATTTTATTTAAGTGAATTTTTCCATTATTGCAATCAATCAAAGTGTAATTGGTATTATTTTAATAAATAAGATTTTAGATCAAATTACTTACAAATAACTAAAAATATTTTTATAACAGTGGAAAATTCTAATTAATAAATTTAAGGAATAAATTTACCAATAACAATTGAATCATACTTACAGGTTTATAATAAAATAGAATTTTAAAATAAAGTTTATTTGATGAAAAATACTTACTGCTTCACCTCTTTCAGTACTAACTTCACGCCTATCCTCCATATCACTTTTGTTTCCTAAGATCATTTTTTCTACATTTTCATTTGCATGCTGCAACAAATATATTCCATTAATTCTAATAAATTCAACAATTAACAAAAAAAATTATAAAATGATTTTGAAAGTCATAACATACCTCATCTATATTTCTTAACCAATTAACTATATTTTCAAAAGTCTTTTCATTTGTTATATCATACACTAACATTATACCCATTGCACCTCTATAGTAGGACGTTGTGATAGTGTGGAATCTTTCTTGTCCTGCTGTGTCCCTAAAAAAAGACAGCAAACAAGTTAAGATCAATCTTTAATTAAATATACATTGATGCTATTGAGTTCTATTATAACCAGGTCTTACCAGATTTGAAGCTTGATCTTTTTTCCTCTCAATTCCACTGTCTTTATTTTGAAATCTATTCCTATAATGAACAAAAATACTTTTGTTAAAAACTTATATAATAATTAATTTTTATTAAAAAATTGAGATTTTCAAATAAATCGGAATTATTCAGTTTAAAGTTACAAAATTAAATTAATTGAATAAAATATTTTTTTATCGAAGTTCAATTAAAATTTTATTAAATATAATAAAATAAAAAATTTTTGTTATTGTCAACTTCTTAAAATACTTTTAATAATAACAATAATAATGACTAATATTGCACAACACGTTATACACTCATATTATTATACTTATGATAAATAATTTATGATAAAAAGCTATATTTATACTACTGCGTTATGCGTCTGTAGTGAAATAAACATTCGTCAGGACTGCATAATTCTTATATTTAAAAAACTTCCACCCAACAGTACAGACTAAAAGAGTCTATAATTTAATCGTGAAGTAAAGCCATTTAAAACATTCCGCTTCTATCCGTTTCGAAGCAACAGTTTCCTCAACAGGCCAAACAAATAAAGTCATCATCCTCCACCACTCTACGCGACTTGAACAAAAAAAAAAAAACAGCTCTCGGATTATTTTTAGCAGAAAAGTCTTCCACGACCTCGGCGTTACCAATAATCAAACTATAGCAAAAAATGACTCAAAAAAAGGATCGGCTACTTAGTCACTTGTGTATATAGCGTATCTCCGTCTCCTATATAGTAATCAAACGCGTTAAAAAAAAAAAAAAAATTAGACGTATACTCATGTCTTTTCGCGTGCAGCCGACCTTCCCCCTTACGGAAAGAAATCTAAGATAAGGTAAAAAGCTAGGTACACTCATGTAAGTGTGTATGTATATATATATATATATATATATATACAGTAAAATGTGGATCGAACGTTTTTCAATTAAAAACCAGAGCCCGTAAAGCCATCCCGCGGGCGCGCGCTCGTGTATATAACTGCGCCGCGTCACGCCATAAGTAACCAGACCAAGACGTGCGTTCGATCGCGAAAAAAAGGAGAGTCAGGCGAAAAAATACAGTTGTAATGGCTTGAGCATATATACATATATGCACGCATATCCTGAAATATAAGCAACGGTGCATGCTCCAAAAAACCTAACCTCCGCCGTATAGCAGCGGGCATTTAAACCAACACAATCATACGTTTTATGTGTACGTGCGTGCGGCGTCAGCAGCTACCTACTACACGTTAACTCCGTTTCTCTCTCTCGTTTTCTTTCTCTGTTTATGTAAATCCCGTGCTTGCGCGCGGGCGTAATCAAAAGTGCGAAAAGAGACGATGAGAGGAGGAGGAGGAAGAAGAGGAATAAGAAGAAGCAGCAGCAGCAGCCGGCGGGCGAGGTGACGCATGAGTAATGCGCTAGAGTTTAAAAATAAAACTCCCCGTCGTCTCGCGATGCGTGTGCCTCTTCTCCTCCTCCACTTCTCTCTCTCTCCTTCTTCCACACGCACACACGTACACATACAAAGCGAGCGGGCATCACACGTCGAATGTTCGTATAATGCTATAGGTGTCGCAGGTTCCCCTCCGGTAAATGCGTGGGCGCAGGTATAAAAAAAGGTACCTATGGTGGAGATGAAGGTCGTGGAGAAGGCGTCGTCGGAAAATCGGAAGAGTATGCAAGTCTTGCCGACGCCGCTGTCGCCGATGAGCAGCAGCTTGAACAGCAGGTCGTACGTCTTCTTCGCCATTGTCTCCCTGCGTGACTGCTGCTATATACTACGTGTGTCTTTCTTCGTCCGACCCTCTATCTTACTTGCGCGTTATAACCTTTGCCTCTTGCGCACAGTGAAAACTTGCTGCGGGGCCGTCGTTGTCGTCTCGAGTATATTGTAACACACACGAACGAGGAGAGAGGAAAAAAAAATAGGAAAAAAGGGGGGCAAGCGCGCGCGCAAGTGCACTGTATATATAACTTTCGCTAAGTGAGTGCAGCCGTAGGTAGCAGTATACCTATCTCTGGCCTGTTTCGTGTCGCGTGTCTGTGCTTATACGCGCGGCGAGCTGGACGGGCGATAACTAAACCGTTGCTAGCTAGCCTACACACTGATGCGTGTGTGGATTTTTCCTCCTGCGCCGTCACAGTGCCGCCTGCTGCGCGCTGCTCCGAAAATTTTAGGAACTGCGCGGATGATCCTGTGCGTATATCGGTGAGAGTGTGTGTGTGAGGGCTATATGTGTATAGAGAGGGGGAGCGACATCTGGAGGAGTCGATAACGTAGAGATTGATAAGGAGGGAATGATGATGAAGAAACCGCCAAAAGATGTGTTCGATTCAAAGCAACTGCTAATGCTTACGCGAGCTCTGAAAATTGAAAGGCGTACAACAAATAGTGTTTGTTTTGTGAATTTAGTTTACGTTTTTTGTAGCTGGCTTGAGCAGTTCAGAAGTTGTTCATGTAGTCGGAGCACAGAGGAGTTCGAAGTATTCACGGTGAACGGTGTTTTTCAATGTGCGAACCTCTAATTTAGGTTAGAGTTATTGAAACAATGGAATACGGAGTTCGAAGAGTGAAAAATTAAGCAGTAAAAAGGACATTTTAACATTACGTTTTATAATTATGTAAGTAATGAAAATATTACTATCCTGTGAATGTTATAAATTCTTTAACAATTTATTCGTCAGAATGGTTGTATTAAAACGTCAATTACAAAAATCAGTACTTTATGATATTTACATTATTTTTAACAATTTAACAATAATGAAATTAATATTTTTATGAATTTTAGTTGTAGGCTATTACTGTGATAATATCAATTAAGTAAATTTGTGATTTATATAAAACAAGATCAGAATGGAAGATAATATGATTATTTTGAGTGATTGCTCAGATGAATTAGAAAATTCAACAAAGAACAGCAAGAAAGAGTCAGATGAAAGTGATATGAGTTTATCTGAGTTTCCAGTAGTAGATTTAAATGCAATAAATGCCATAAATAAGAAAAATTTAGAGAATACTATAGAAGATAAATGTAAAGATGATAAAAAATCTAAAAATAGCAATATGAATATTAAACCAAAAAATAAGTTAAGTACAGAAAGTGAAAAAGAAACAGAATCTAATGATTCTGATATCCCAGAAACTTTTGAAAATAAAAATAATCCAAAAAATAAAAATACAGCCAAAGGATCTCAAAGTGACTCAGATTATGAAACACAAAATTTGTCTGATGATTATTGGGAAAAATATATGGAAAGACTCAAAACAAAATACAAAGAAGATGATTCATCTTCTTCTGAAGATGAAAAATCACCTGAAAAAGAAGAAAAAAAAAGTGATAAGAAGGGTAAGTAAGAAGTTTTTAAATATAAATATAGTTTTTAAATGTATAATACTGTAAAGATCTTGATAATAAAATAGGAAAGAAAAGAGAACCTAAAACCAAGAAAGGAGATGAAGAAAAAAAGAAAAGACAAGAAGAACGTCAACAAGAAAGAATTAGAAGACAAGAGGAATCTGCCAAACAAAAAGCTTTGAAACAATTAAATTCTAAAAATCGTTTAAATGTCAGTCCTGAATATTGCATGAAACAAATGGAAATTAGATTTGATGAAGAAATAACAAACTTTGATTTTTACAATGAATTTTTGAAAACTGCTCAAGAAAATGAAATAAAACATAACATAAGATCACTTCTAGTTCCTTACAGTATTACATGGAAAAGAAAAGTGGAAGAGAATTATCTAAATGAAAAACATGAAATATGTTCAAATATTAGAATTGTTAATGAGAATCAAATTTTGTTAATCTGGGATTGTGAAGAAACTGTAAAACATATTCATGAGGATACATTTATTACTAGCATTTCTAATACGAAATCACTAGTACCTGATAAAAAATTATCATTGGTTATATATAAAATAGAAAGTTATTTCAAGCACATGAAAACTGTTAAGGATAGAGCTGTACAAAACGAAATTTCAAATGGTAATTTGATAAATTATTGACATGACATTGACATTATTTAAAAATATTTAATATTAAATATTTATAGGGAATGAAAAGCAGAAGAAAAATAGAACAAAAGTTGATAAAATGTTTTCAAATTGTCCAAAAATATCAAGAAAGAAATTTGAAGAATGTTTAGTTGAAATACAAATAATGCACAATGTTAGTTCTAGGCTAATTGAAAATCCAGGAGAAATGGTTTTGTTAATTCATCAATATACAAAAGCTATAGCATTATTGCCTTCAAAAATTGGGAAAAGGCAGGAGGAATCCAAAATGGACTGGTATGCTAACTGTGATAATAGAGATACTGTTAAAGTTGATAAAGATGGAAATGGACTCAAAAGATTATGGCAGCAACAACTTTGTCAATTTAATTTAATGAGTTTAGAAACATCAGAAGCTATTGCCTCAGTATACAAGTGTCCAATGCAATTAATGAATGTAAGTTCTCTTTAGTAAGTAATATTTCCTTAGCATCAGCTTTATTATTTTTGGTTGATCAAGCAAATATTTTAGGCTTATGCAAACTGTACTTCAGCTGAAGGAGAAATGTTACTAAAAGATATTCCAGTAAGTTTAAATCGTAGCTGATTGAGAATTAAAAGTTGAACTAGTTTTAAAAAATGCTTCATTAAATATTTTTGTTATTTAGATTAGAAGAGCAGCAGGACCTTTAACATCTGTTAGGAAAATTGGCCCAGAATTAAGTAAAAAATTATATGTGATGTTTACTTCAGATGATGGAGACATTTATCTGAACGATTAAAACTAAAATTTTGAAACTATTATGTAAAAAAAAGAAGAATTTTGTAAAAATTTCTTTTAAACTAGATTGATATGAATGAAAAACAAGTTTAAAATACTTATTTCACATTTTCTTAATAATAATTAATCATTAATTTTATACACATATAAGGAAAATTAAATTAAGACAATAAATTCATAAGAATATTCATCTTTATTTAACGCAAAATTTAACAATGGGTAAGGAAAAATAATAATTTGAGAAATAGTATATTACGCACCTAGGGAGGAAAAGTAAACAATGTCCCAGATCTGAGACATTCTTTACTTCCTCTCGTGGTGCGTATACTATTTTTCTCGATGAGGAGCGTAAAATGCGTAGGCTGTTTTTAGGGCGTACAGTACGCACTTTACGTGCCGTGTGGAGAAAATCGATATTTACGCTGAGTAAAAAACTGTACATTAAGTTTACATTTTAAGGCAGTAACTCTTTAACAAGTGAGTATGAATCAAATGCACTTATCGAAATGATATAATTCAGTTTATAAAAATTGCCTGTTTGCATTCTCTATTTACAGACTAAGATTACTTTAGAGCTTTTCTGCGTTTGAACCATTATCACATACTATTAATTCATTATTTAATATAAAATCGAAACTTTAAAAAATTTGTTTATAAATAAAAAAAAAATTGACGCTATTCATTATTCTCGTATCTAACTGACTTATGAATTGATGCACAAATCCTTACAGCACGCTTAAATTGTATTTATACATATTTATTACTAAAAAAAATGAATTAATATTTAGCTAACTTCTATATATGACTTTCCAATATGAAAATATCTATTTTCGGCCAATTTTAGGAGAAAAGATGATGTTAAATTATCTTAAATACAGCTGAATTTTGCCAGTCTTTGCAAATTAATTGAAATGAACACAGTTTTTTCGTGTTACTATATTTACAAACGAGACTACTCTATTCTTACTTCGTGCATCAATTCTGAAAATTAAGTTTTAGGCAATTAAAGCACACATAAATAACTAATAATAAAACTAATCTCACTAAAAAGGTTGAAACCACTAGGTAAATCTTTACAAGGAACTAAGGCTTTTTGCTGCTTTCAGTATTTAGCTCAATGAACGCCTGTTTCTCATCAGCAACTTTCGAGTTCAGATTTTGATCTGAGACATCGTTCTTCACAGAAGTCTGAAGCTCACTGAAATAATTGGCCGGAATTCTTGTCGTCCCCTGAGTGTACTTCAACTCATTCTTCGGTTCTACGACTAAAAGCTTGTTCCCCGTTGTTGTCGTCACTGCTCTTCTGTTACTTTTCGTCAGAATTACCGGACTACTTTTGTCTTCAATGTCGGCCCTCTTCGTCAATATGATCTTGGTGTATTTGATCGTTGGTTGGGCACTCGTCATTGCACCTCGGCTTAAGGTAACTATGTTCTGCGGATGTGTGACAATCTGCGACTGAAGCGAGTGTTGTAGTTCGGCCGAGGCAGAGAGGCTTTTGTTATTAATGAAAACTACCTTATTACCCACGGTATTCATCATCGGTAGCGTCTTCACTTCCGATTGCAGACTGATCGGCGTGGTCGGAGACAGAGGTGGCAACCGTTCAAGGTTGTTTAGGTTCTCGCCGTCCTTTGCAAAAATAATGGGAATGTCAAGGATGTTTCCCAGTTCGTCATCCAGGGTTGCGTTAACTGGGGTCTTCATACAGTCTTGGATCGTATCGATAGATCCTGAATTTATCTGTAAACATAGTGAGTTTTATTAGTATCATAGAAAATTAAGTTTTTCAGGTTGACAGTACAAGGAAGTCTAAGGTTTACTAGGTATATAGGATCGAGAAAAAAGATTTCATTTACTGTTTTACCGACAATTTTATCGATAAAAAGAGTTTTTGAAATAATTACATTTTTTGTAAATCTGTATTCATAGTCAATGACTAGTATTTTTGATAAAAGCAAATAAATATTCAGCTTCACCGACCGCTTTAAGAATAAAAAACAATTCAATGTGCCAATCGCATAAGTTGTCAAATGGTCGGTAAAGCAGTGCATCGGTAAATACCCTCTGCAAAAACGAACTAACTTCACCAAGGCCAAACACACATTAACGGATAAAAAAAAATAAATAAAATAAATATCAAATGCCATAGTCACGTTATACAGGATTTCTTTCTTTTAAGCGGACATCCTATATAATGGGTCGACAAATCATACGACGTGGTCGTGCAAGTGGACCCATACCTTGATGTTACTCTTCTCCGCTATCTGTACTTTAGTCTGCGGGGAGGGCTTGTGATGCAAGCTCTTTAGGGAGATCTTGGCCGCGGGCCGAGTGCCGGCATTCCTCGGCGATCGCGTCGTGTTCGGCTTCGGGCTATTATCGCTGCCCGTCGGCAGCGGCGGCGGCGGCAACTGGTCTTGTTGGTAGCCGCATCGAAACACTGAGTGCTTCCTGCCGCCACCTGCCATCGAGATGTCCGCCACTACAAAGTACAAAGACAGACACCTCTCTGAGACTCGAGCGTGCCAGAGGGGAAAAGTATACCGAGACAGGGGGATCACACCGAGCAGCGAGCTTATGCAGTTGCAGTGCTTTTCTTTTTCCCCCGCGTTTCATGTGGCTCTGATGTTGGCGTTCAAATTTTCATTAAATTTCTTTTTACAGTAGTGTCATCGGTGTTTCAAAACTTAATGTTCGAAAATTAAGAAAGTCTGGATATTTTTTTACACCAACAAATCAAGTCAAAGCTTTATTAACAAAGTATCGTTCTTTTCTGCGTGAAAATATTATATGAGATCGTCATTGAAATCTCTTGTAGATCTCATATAGATCTCATGACATCGGTACGCGAATTTCAAACATATGCGATCTACATCATATGAGATCTCATGTGCAGTTTTAATTGATTAATAAATAATTTATTTTTAATGTAAAAGTATGAATAAATAGTATATTTTAATTGATCTGGAAAAGAGCAATAAAGTTTTTTCAATAGATTTTACTAATACTAATATTATATTTCGTCCTACTTCTTCTATATATTCAGTACCACATAATATTTATTCATACTTTTACATTAAAAATAAATTATTTATTAATTAATTAAAACTGCGTATGAGATCTCATGTAGATGTCATATGTTTGAAATTCGTATACCAATCTCATATGAGATCTACATGAGATTTTTATTACGGCCTCATATGAGATCTCATATAATATTTTCACGCAGGTTTAAAGCTCAATTTACCATTTATCTTTAATTATAATTTGTGGTGCTATATAACAATTGAAAATGTAGCAAACAGTGCATGCAAAATAAATAATTGACTGATTTTTGTATTTTGAACAACTAAATTACGGGTCAGATCCGCATTTTAAGATTTTCTTTCAATGAAGAAATATACCTAAATTATAAATAATTAATGTTATAATTTGATGTTATGAGAAATTAAATTCCAATAACTTTATGTATAAAGTTATGTTTTATAGAGTTGTTACGAACTACTAACCCAATTTCCAGCAACATACATAGTGTGCATGCATACCTTTAGTTAGTATACTAATAAATATTTTTAACACGCATTTTGTAAAAAATATATTTAAGCTAATATGAAGAATATGTTGTATAAACGTTAATATCTAATGAAATATGAAAGAAGGGTAGGACAAATTTTCAAAAAGGACAGGAAGTAAAAGATATGATTTACGTAAAAAAGATTTATTTTAACATGAAACACAGATAGTATTTTCAATTAAGTTTATATACAACTGTTACCTAACTTTCGAAATAAAGAATGCCAAAAGACATTTTTTAACAATACGTGTATACAGATAATACAAATATAAATATTAAATATAAGAATTTAACATTTTTCATATTTTATTTGTATTTGTAAATAACATTTTATTCTGACAGAGTGCAAAAATATTTTGTGATTTACGCGTTATATTAACTATTTACTACCAAGATCATATTTATGATTTTCTACGTTTCATAATCCTAAGGCTATCACAGTTAAAAGGTAATTCTTACAATGATTTTTTAAAAATACCTTACAGTACTACTTTTAGTACTTATTTACCTATATCTATATAATAGAGATATAAATATTCCTTTAATAAACGTCATTGATTTCCGTTATGGTAAAATCTCGAAAATAATTGAAATTACAATTTTATTGCATAAAATACTGGTATTTGGTAGAGGAAAAATAAAATTATAAAAGAAAAAAGGAATTAAGATCTTTGCAAAGCCCAGCTATCATTTCAAAACTACAACAGCATCTAATTTTGCCACCACTTAAAATAGGCTTGACCGCACTCAAAGAGACTAGTAGCGCATATAAATAGTACGCTTTGCATGGGCTTAAACTTTCAAGATCGCATCAAACATACAAAATTCACCGTAAAGTTCCATTAAAACAGCACAATTTTGATTTAAGGCATTCCACAAGAACATTTTTTTATATATCATTCGCTTACTTATGTGTTAAATTATGCTATACCTTTTGTCGGTGTCGTGGTTGTCGTCGTAGTTGGCATGGTTGTCGCTGCCACCGTTACCATGGATGAATTCTTTGGCGTGAAAAGAACACTAGAAGATATAGTTGATTTACCGGCTACTGTGTTACCAGAATTCACGTAACTCTTTATTTGTTGAACATTTTGTTGTGCATTGATGATATTTACGTTCGTAGTGCTTTTCATGTTTGTAACTAAAAATCATAGTGATTTAAAATTCACTTATATTTTTTATTTTATAATGTTTAAGAAAAGGTACCTGTTGCTGTTGGAGCACTAACTCTCAAAGGAGCATTATTCGACGGTGTAAGCACATCCACCATATTTATATCACCACTTTTCTCCATAATATTAACATTTTTATAATTATTTGTTGTCCTCTGTGCTACCTTTTTTGTTGGCATGATCATCTTGATCTTCGCAACGTTCTGCTGTCCACCAATATTTAACTGATGATTGTTTTTTGATACTTTAATGAAGGTATTTGATGTCTTCAGTGTATTCGGTTTTCCTGCCGGTGATGTTTGAAGATTAATAGACGTGGGTTCGAATCGGATAGGGCCTACTGGCGCCAAACTGGCAAATGAACCAATATTTAAAGTAATTCCACCCGATGAATTTTCCAAATTTTGCTGCTGCAATATGTTATTTATAAAATTATGAAAATATTATCTAATATTACTTTCATTCTTAAATATGTTTATCATCATGTTATTACATAATCAATAAAGTTATTATATCTATTACTATACCGAAAAAAATTCAATATTTTTTTTCAATACTACTTTACCTGCGTCGTAAACCTAGATGTTATCAACTGATCAGAGAAATTTTGGTTGGCATAATTTGCTCTTGCTTTTCTCCTTGGCGTTTGTGTGGCTGTTGTTCCCGTCAACGTAACTAACGTTCCCCTTGGTAAGACATTCGCCGAAATACCAGTTATGTTATTCCCAACAGCATTACCGTGTGGGGACTGTGGTCTCATCTTCTTAATATTTGACGTTTGAGAATCACTATCTATTAAATTAGTATTAGAATTTTTCCTTTTTCTTCCTTCGGCTTTCTTGACTGTAAGTATATTATGTAGCATTAAAATCAAATTAAGAATTATGAAAATACTACGTTAATTGTATTAATATTATCAACATACGTCGGTTTTCATAATTATTGATCATATGCGCCGAACGCAATGGCAGAGGATGAGGCTGTAGCAATATTCCTCCCACGAAATCAGCTATTTCATCCAGAATACAACGATCAACCATACTTTGACTTATTTTCTCAGAAATTTTCTTTGAGGTAGAAATACGAAGATGATCGTCGGCCGAGCCTACGACCACTAGACTAGTAGGTACGAGCATGTGCTCTCTAACATCCTCCATATCGTCGACTCGTGCAAGCATGGCGTTTTGTCCGATGACAAACATTACTGGACAACGTACTTCCAAAAGTGTGTCATCTGGACTGCCCCTTTTACCGTCCGCTGTGTTGAAGGGAAAGCCCAGACATATGATTGCTGTCAAGTGTTCTAATTGGCCAATCTATAAAAATGTACAAAATTAAAGTATACTAATAAGGATTGATTTTATATCTGTTTTATTTTAGGTAAATTCGATGTACCTGGCAAGCTAAGGCAGCTCCGGTGTTAAATCCGACTAAAACTATTGGTCTACCTGGGTAATCTACTCTGACATCTTGTATCTTTGCTCTAGTGGCTTGCAAAAGTTGTTCAATGCCGGTGATCATCGTCATTTTGTTCCCAGTCAAACCTGCGGGTGGATTCACTGTGATAACCATGCCCAAATTTCCCAACTGTGCTGTCCATTTATGTTGCCGCGAAGAAATATTAGGCGTTATTCCACTCGGCGCAATTATAAGAATTGGGTTTCCAGGCAATTTTTTCTGTTAATAAATAAATTAAAATAATTAATAAAGATTCAATTTATGAAGATACTAATGACAGAAAAATATAATTACAGGTCGGACTGTATTTAGCGCTGGACTAACAGGATCCCACGATTTTTTTAAAAGAGGAGTAAGACTTTCTGAGGCAGCAGGACCAGCTTTAGAATTGATATTTGATTGCACAGCTATCATTTTATCAATAAGTTGAGGTATTTTTTGTCGTAGGGTTTGTAAAACATCCAAATATATCGATAAATATTCTTGTGGCAGGTAGTCAAATAATAAACTATGCAACCATTGAGTTATTCTCCAATCCCAATTAGCTGCTGCCAAGGTTTCACGAAACCTTTTAGCTGTGGTGTCAATGGATGTTCGTCGAAGAACTGGTTCATAAGCATTGTTTGATTTTGCTAGCCTGGACATTCGCTCAGAGTTTAATATCCTAACAATTTTGTTGAAAACTCTGTTTTGTACAGGAGACCACAAAATTTTGTCAATTTTTTCTTCCCAGTCATCTGTATTTTCTGGTCTTATAAAGTTAGCTACCCTTTGAAATTCATCCATAGACTGTCTAACTTTTGTCAAGTCATATGGAGGGGATATTGGCTCTGGATCACTATCTTCAACATCAATAAGTTCCTCTTCTTTTGTACTGTTAAAAGCAAAAAAATATTTTATTTTAGAATAGTGAAATACAAAGCATGTTTTGTTATAATAATAATTATTTTAAATTATCAATACATTTATTTTCTATCCCTAAGTCTTAAATTATTGTTATTGGAAGTATTTGAAATATTCCATACCTAGGTATTGCATTTTGTGGTTTGGAAAAGAAAAGTCTTTTAACTGGCTTCACATAAATATTTTCTGGTTTCCAATTCCAAGGTCGTGCATAACTATGTTCTTTTAATATAATGTTCCCGTTTGCTTCACAACCATTAGCAAGCTCGTGAATATAAGTTATCAACTTATTTGGAGGACTTTCATCTGATGAACTGTATTCTGTAGATGGACTGTGCAATCCAGAGCAAACAGTTGTAGTAGTTGAACTTGTAGGTGATGAAGTCAATAACATTTTCATCGAGTTATCTCGGCTAGATTTTGATGGTGAATCGTTCATTTGCAGCAGACAAAATTTCTGCTTGCACCTTAATCTGCAATTATGATAATTTAAGTTAACATAAATAATTTTTTTTTTAACAGTTTTCATTTCACAATTTTAATTTTTATAATTTAAAATTTTATAATTTATAATTAAATTCTTTTATTTAAATTAGTAAAAAAATTAGTGTAGTATTAAAAAAGAATATGAACAAATTTATGTAGATAATTTCTCTACCCTAAACTTACTTTGGTAAAAACTTATGAATTATTGAATATATAAAATAATAAATGACAGAATAATTTATACTTTTATAAATGAAAATAAAGGCCTATATAAAAAGATAACAGATTATTTTTGTAAAGTACTAATGTAAGCATTTAGAAATTACAGTGATTTCAAGGCTTGCAAGCACTCAGTTAATCTGAAACTTTCAGTTCTATAAATAGAAGCCTATGCACAAGTTAATTTTATTCATCTTCTCTGTTCTATATTGTTCTTAAATTAAAATTATTCCATTCAGATAACAATTTCACCATCCAGTATCAACTCTAGTTTCAACCAGCGCGGTAAAATTTCACCCATCACAAATAATATACACTTATGTAGGTATAAAGCATGTTCCAATAAATTACTTATACCATTCCACTTAAACCGGCAAACTGTATTGTCGTAGAAATACGCACGACACTCAGCTCAGAGTCCAAAAAAAAAACAAAAAAGGAACGACTCACCTTGCGAATAGCAAATGCGACGCTCCCGGCGTTCATCTCTTTCCTTTTCCCTCTCTTTATCTCTCTCCTTCGAGTCGGGTGCGCGCGACTACTACACTCACGCACAGCGACGGAGAAGACGAGGACTACTACTACTACTACTACCGCGTTGCATCATGTGGGCGTATACACCACTTATTGAGTCTGGTGCAATGTCGCCACTACCTCATACTATCTTCACGACGACCGGGCGCACAGCAGCAGTTCGCCGAGTGCGGACGGTCGATTAGTTCGCAGAAGCGAGAGGTGACGTGAAAGGCAAACGAACGCTGCAGTAAGATGCTGCAGCCTCGGTGAGCGAGCGTAACTGAATAGCGACTGCGAGCCGCCGCCACCGAGCAGCGACGGCGCACACACGCGGCCATTTCGCGCAATTGCGACGTTGCCAAAGCTTCGTCGACGACGATGCGCGAGGTTATCGGGTTTGTGAGGGTGGGGATGTCATGTGCTCATAACGTCTGATACGAGGCGGTTGTTGCTGTTTGAATGATGCGGATATTGAGTATTTTGCGAGGATTAAAAAACATAAAGGTATATTCTTTATAGTACTTGGTGTTTTTATGCGCATATTTTAGGTTAGGTAAATTTTATAAAAATTTATACATTAAATATTCGAAAACAAATATAAATATTATATTTTCAATTTGTACTTTTTGTAGAAATTAATAGATCAAGAATCCATTTATTTACGCAAAATGAAAAAAATTATTCGTACAGCCAGTACGATGTCGTATATTAGGCATCAGCAAAGAAATAAGATACTAAGATGTGTTTATAAACGAAATAATAATGATAAGCTGGTTAAGCCGAAAAGGATGATCGTCGTAATCTATTTCCCGGAAGTGGTTGGAACATGACAGGTATAGTAATAAACTCATTGTGGAATACTTGTACCGTTGTACGTTAAAGTGACTCGAAGTTTTATTATGGCCATTTAGGTTCGGTAGAAACATTCATTACTGGGTATTACATTACGAAATAGAACTACAATTTAGAGTTAATTAACATTAATTTTCATAATATTTAATATTTAGTATTGATTTAAAGTACCTTACTAAACTCGTTAAAAAAAATTTTAGTATATATTTGTGCTAATAAAAAGTGTAAAGTATTAACACTTTACTAAACATTTGTTCCAAAATAGATTTTGGAGAAAGTATAATTTTAATAAAATTTTATTAAGAACAATATATTACATACCTAGGCCAGTAAAATAAGAAATGTCTCAGGTCACATGTAATTCTTGGCCGAGGCGAAGCCGAGGTTGACAAACATGTGATCTGAGGCATTCTTTTTTACTGGCCATAGTGTGTACTTATACTATTTTTTTTGCTCGACGGTGCCGGAAAGCGGCAACTTCGTTTCGCGTAACGGCCAGAAAGTTAGGCGCTTTCCGGACGGAGGACAGAAAACATTATTAATTGGTTTTAACAAACTATATTTTTATAAATAACAAATACTAATGCTCCATTCGCTTCTTTCAGCGTGCTACATCCGAGTCTTCATTATAAACCAATGTAAAAACTTATCAACAATATGCATTGCATCCATCGTCATCAACATTAACTGCATCGGAGCCTCGGGGGTCGCTGACCGTCTGCCCTCTCTTATCGTGTCCACTGTTGCCGCCGCCTCTTCCTCCTCTGTGTAAACATTGCAGTCGCATACTGCCGCTGCTCGCCACGGCGTCTGCTCAATCTTCGCGAAGTTAAACTTAACCTTGACTTCGTCGGAAAAATGCTACAGCAAAAGAAGGATCGTAATTCGAAGGCTCCCGCCGAGGTGCGCAGTGCCAGCCTAAATTCCAGCCCCGATCACGCACCTACGTAATTCCAAGGTATATAGCATTCCGCCAGGTAGCATGCGCCTGCTCGTTTGTGCTATTCGCCTCCCCCCGCAGTGTAAGTGCGGCTGCACTGCTCGCGCGACATGACCAGATGATGATCGTCCCCGCGAGCTCTTTAGCTTAGTGATGTGATATGTTAGTCCTCGGCTGCGGGTTATGACCATAGCGCATTCTACTCCATTTTCTGGAATCATGTTCCTGGAGGTTCTCTTCCGCGTGGTCCTGGCGATCGTTAACATGTGAGTACGAATTTTCATTCATTATTTAGGCGCTCTTTCTGTGCAGCAGCATGAGCGCGCGCTCGGGCGCCCTGGTATACGAAATGTCGTGTAGCTCTATATACAATGCTTGCGCGCGCGTTCGTCGCGTGCAATAGCTATAAGTATATCTCTGGCAGGAGCATGTTATGTTATCGCTGCATCGCGAAAGAACGAACGAGCGAGAGAATATTACTTATATATGTATCACTGCGGCAGAGACCTACTTGTCAATCGTTATTTACGTAGTAACGACGAAGTTTCTTTGTTACCGAGGCTTTTAGTCAGAATTTCGGGGTGATTCGTTGTTTCGTTGAAAGAAAAATGAAGGATTGAGTAGTGGGTATTTTTATTAGATTAATAATCAATCTTTTAACTTGATTTTCATCTGCAGACAGCTGGAACACGTTGAACCTTTTACCAGGAAGATTCATGAGAATGAGTTATGGTTGTACAAAAATCCTCGAGTCGAATCTTATGTTTCTGCATCAGTATTATGGGTGAGTTCAATGCTTACTGTGAAATATACCTACATATACATATATGATTTGCAAAGTAATGAGATTATTGCAATAACTTACTTCATGTTTCATATAGGCAGTGGTAATCATCGTTCCATTAGTAGTAATTACATTGACTTTAATGTTGCAAAAAGAAAAAGGTGATTTCTCACAGGCTGTCTTATCATTTACCTTGTCGTTAGGCTTTACTGGAGTATTAACTAATATACTAAAAATAATTGTCGGTATGTAATAATTGTTGATATCAAATTTATTCTATATCATTATAAGTGAATTCAAAATTATTTTTAAAATAAAATTTATTTTCAAATTGCAGGAAGGCCTAGGCCAGACTTCTTCTATAGGTGTTTTCCAGATGGACAAGTCAATTTTGAATTTGAATGCACAGGTGATCCCAATGTCATAAAGGACGGAAAAAAGTCCTTTCCAAGTGGCCATTCTTCCTGTAAGTTTTTTATTTTTGTTCTTTTTCTTGTGCACTTTTTGAAAATGATGCAATATAATTTTTTTTACTGAAAATTCATGTTTGCAGTGGCATTTTCAAGTTTTGGCTTTGTGGCATTGTACTTAGCTGGTAAGCTTCACACATTCAGCTGGAATGGAAAAGGTCAATCGTGGAAACTTTTCATGTTTGTGCTTCCTCTTGGCACAGCACTTGCAATAGCAGTAAGCCGCACTTGTGATTATCATCATCACTGGCAAGGTATTTGTCATTTATACTCAGCAATTAAATATTTTTTAAAGATAAAAACAATTCAGTTCCAAGGTCCCATCAAATATGTTAATGAAAAACAAAATTAAGAAAGTTAATTTATGAATTTTTAAATAATGTTGAATGTTCTATTTTCAAGAAAAAAATTTTAAAATAACTAAAAAATTATTAGCAAATATTAAGAAATGCAAATGATATTTATTTTTCACTATAATTGCAGATGTAATGATCGGCTCGGCGTTGGGATTCTTGCTGACGTTTCTGTGTTACCGACACTACTATCCGCCCTTGGATTCTTTGGTTTGTCATAAACCCTACGCGTCTCTTATCAACTCGGAACCAAGAGAATTGAAAACGACGAGGATAGAATTGACCAAATGGACATAAGGGCTTTTTATTTCAACACCAATCCAATTGGTGTCCTCCTTCTTGTACATAAATTCTATTTATGATTTCCAAAGTATTTTTATTATTTAAAACAAACAATATTTTGTATAAAAACGACTTAAATAATCAACTACGATTCGGTATATTATCGAGAAATATATCGAAATTTTAAATAACATACAGTGTCGTTATTTTACCTTGGCTTTGAAATAATCAACTAACAGTTTATATTGGATGATGTCATGTTCTTTTTTAAAAACTTAGAGTTTATCTTCAAAAGTAAACTTGAACTGCTGTTATTGTTCTCTGACATCTTTTACATCATTAGCTTGATAATTATATTCTATTATTAGTTTTTTTTATCATTTATGGTAGATGGAAATAATCTTTTTTCAATAGAATTTTGTAATTTTATTATTGAAAAAAAAATTAATAAACAAAAGAATATCATTAAATTAAATTTTCTATAAAATGACAAATAAATCTATTAAATAAATTATTTTCAAATATACATTTTGAAAAATATAATTAAATTTTTTATAAAATTTCTTATAAGCGTGTTATTTTACCACTCGACAATAATCATTTTAATTTTGTGAGATGTAATGCAGCATTCTCTTTATTTTTTACAAATGATACAGTCAGAAGACGAGCAATTCATCACGTAAAATTTATAATGCATATGAAATCTTTGGGTACTTGACTTTATCTGTAAAGACAATAAGTCGTCATTTGAAAAATCGGATAAGCCGACTAATCCGCATACAAATATATGACATATAAAATATATGGATACATAAAAATGTATAAATAAATGACCGCAAGTGTGCCGGTACTTGACTGTTTAGTGGATATCAAAGTTTCGAAGAATACTTAAATAAAAACCATCAAAGTATTATCTAATATTTAATATTAGATTATGAAAATCGCTAAATAATTATTTCTTATGCCAATCTATATTAAATGTTGAATGAAAATCTACTTAATAAAACAACAAGTTAACTCTATACACAAGCATTCACTTCAATGACATAAAGGGAAATTAAAAGAGAATTGATTAAATGAACGTTTAACGGATGAATAAATACATTGAAATAAATTTAGATGTCTTCGTATCAAAGTACTTTTCTTTCTAATTATAAAAAAATTCATTTCTCTAGAAAAAATTTAAACATGAATATTTTTCGCGAACATCATTCTACTTCATAACCGTAAACCGCCACGTTTGAATCTAGTCTCCTCGCAATAGCCCCATTTGCAGTCACCCGTCACACTCATAATACCCGCCACTATGCGTTCGAAACTCCCTCCAAAATTCCCAACCGAAACATGTATTATAATCTTGCGCGAGCGCGAGGCGCGCAGCCCAACTTGGCAACACCGCGTAATTCTACAGCAACGAACAATCGTCCGCGAATCGTCGCGCGCAGGCTCGCGCCACCTGGCGCCCCTCTCCCCTCATCCTCCGTCTCGCTCACTCTCTTTCTCTCTCCCTCATTCGAGGAGGGGCAAAGCGCACAGCAAGCGCGAGCGAGCGAGAGAAAAAACATACGGACAGGCCGCGAAGCCTCGGCAGAGCTCTCGCGCCAAGCGTACCGTGCACACACGTTCCTCTCTCGTTCACTCCTCGTCGTCGTCGTCCTCGTCACGCCCGGAGCTCCACAGTGTCGTCGCGAGAGGACGAGCTCTTTGTGCAGTCGTTGTCGTCAGCAGTGCGGAAGATGTTGATGAAACTGGAGCAGCACTCTGTGCGCGACTTCTGAAACCGAGCGAGACAGACAGACAGACAGAGAGAAACGAACGCGCGCGCGTCTCGCGTACATATATATATACATACCTACATACGCGAGCACGCATACGAGAGAGAGAAAAAGAGGCGAGCAGCCAGTCATCGTCGCAGCGGTCTAACCTCGATTCTCCACAACAGCAGCAGCAGTCGCGACTCGCGAGTGTGTGTCGTACAGCCGTCGTGGTCGTCGCCGTCGTCGCGTATAGATACATCCGTACGCGTGTGTTGGCGCCGTCGCGGATGTGTGTGTGTATAAGATTTTAATATAAAAAAGGGAAACGAGAGTTCGTGGTAGTGCAGCACCTACACACACTGCAAATACTTCCACTCTCCCTCACGCCACATATCCTCAGGAACGCGATACCCTGTGGCTCTTTTTGTGGTTGCTCCGTCGGCCCGACCTCCTTGCCGAGCGGGAGCATCGAGCTGGTCGAGCTGGAAGACACCGACAGCAGCAGCAGCAGCGACGTGGTCACCATGATCAGCAACATGGAAACGGATCCCCGGGAGATGTTGCCCGAGGATGCCGAGAACCGAGCACCCAGCATGCAGGTACGTGGCCGCCCTCCAGGATATCGCTGACGAGAGGGGATTAGAATGCTCATGGCGTGCGCTGCGTACGCGTGTGTGTTTGTCAATATAGCTAACAACCAACGCGGCAGTTGGAAAAACTCGAGTTTTTCAAAAGTTACGAGAGCGCGTTTAGGGAAAGCAAGAGAGAGAGGTTTATAAGTTAGTTGGTTGGCAGGCGGGCAGGCGCAGGTATAAAGGTGGCTTTAGGAGGGAGAGAGGGAGGAAGAGAGAGAGAGGTTCAGGCGAGGCACTTTGAAAGAGAAAATTTCGTGATGGCTGAAGGAAAAAGCAAGTCAATGGTAGAAAAGACATCATTGTACTGATATGGAAAAGTTTGGGAAAAGTTGTTCTTTGTCAGTGCTTTGTTTATTGTGTAAAAGCTATGAAAGATGTAGGAAAAATTTGTTTAGGCTATGGTGGATTTAAAGTTGGTCAAAACAGTATAGTAGGAGTTGAGGGTATATAGTATTAGCTTACAGGTTAGCAATATGAGTTCCTTTACTGTTGCGCCAGACTGCTCGGTTAGTAAAAATTTTCCAGCGTAAAAATGTGGAGGAGATAGTGACTTTCTTTGCATGATGTGTCTATGTAAACTGAAGATATACTCCAGCTTATTATCATGCTTATTGTAAACATGTAGTGGGTACAGTAGATAAATACTATGTAGAATCAGTAATTTATTTAAATCTTAATATTATTTTACGCAAAAAGGTTTTCGTAAAGTTAAATATTTTATTTTATAATTATGTTTTTTCATCAATTTTTAATCTATATATTTTTATTATTTTAGAAATTAGCAACATTTTTTAAGAAGTATCTATTAAAATACATAACTATAATAAAGTAGATAAGTATATCTGTACTAAAATGGTGTAAATTGAGAATGTGTCAAGCTTAAAAAGTCATTTAGGAATTTATAATATCATGATTTCACAGTTGCTTATAAATTTTCTAAGAAATTTGAAAACCTTGTTTTCTATAAATACCTATATTTCAATATCTATGCACAACCTTGTTTTAAGCCTATCAGAAAAATGTTTTAAAATGTCTTGAAAATGTAAACACATGAAATATTTATTTTTAATAGAAAAGAAGTATAATATCTAAGAATCAAAAGAAATTTTTACTGTTACAAAACATGGTTATTTTGAAATCTTTTACCAAGTATGGAGATGTGGCTTTATTTATCAACAGTGTGTATGTATATATAAGACATCAAGGAAATTTGTTAAGCAAATATAAAAATATACATATGTCGTTAATTATTATCAAAGCCACATTCTTATAAAGACTTTTACGCATAATTAAAAAGAACATATGTTTATAATGATAATATTTGCTAAATAATGAATTTCTTTGTCACAGGAATAAAAGAAATTCCTTACTAATACTATTTTTTACATTAGGGAATTAAATTATTTTTTCAATTATCTTAAGCAAAATAATTAATATATATATACTATTTTTAATAGTCTAAGTTATTTGAATTTTGTTATAAAGAAGCATCCAAGCAAATGATAACGTGTTATAATAATAGTGGTGTAAATAAGTAGTTAATTTTAGTCAGATGCACATGACCTTAATATTTTTAAATGGCTCAGTCCATTTACACTGTCGATAATTATACATAGTAACAAGTTCTGCTTTTATATGTCTATTAATTTATCAATATAAATGCATCCATTAAAAATTTTAATTTTTCAGTAAGCATTGCTATTTCTTTACTTTGAATTCTTCAATGGCTTAGTCCATCATAATGGAAGAACAATATTCATTCTTTCATGTCACATTGTGAAGGCATGTTTATTTTACTTGCATTAGATTATCAGAGTCTGCTGTATTTTAGTATTACAGATTACTTATTTTTTAGTTATAAATTTCATTTCTAGATTTACAATAAATTGTAATATTATCATACTTTGCATCATCTAAAAAAACTTTGTATTATTAAAAATAGTTCCTCTATGTGCTACTTTGTTTACTTAAATTGAGTGTGAGCCCGATTATATTAGGAACTGAATCAATTTGCAATGTAAGCTTTCAAGTTAAAAATAGACTTAAATAGAATTATGGTTAACTTTGTTTACTAAATGCCAATTCATTTATGTCAATAAATTACAATACACTTTCTCAGAATTTACCTAAAAAGTGAGTCAATATTTACATATATTTTTCTATTATAAAATTTTATAACTTTTTTTTGCATAAAAATATTTATGGCTTCATGTTATCTTCTTTATCATACTTGTGTTATCAAAACCTTACTATTGATATTATTGAATTAAAAAAAAATTAATTAATGCAAAACTATTAAAGTTTAATAATTTGTTTAGTGAATTTTTTATTTATTTTTAAATTAAAAAAATAAGAATGGATTTAAAAAAAAAAATATTTAAATAGTAAATTTGAAATACACCCTGTAAACTGTTTAGTCCATGCAATTCTAAAGAATACAAATGAAAATAATTTCCAATTTGTACAGGATCAGAGTTCGAAACGGTTCCCACACGAAAGAAATTCGGGTACAGAAATCGACAGCCCAATTACCTCTCCTCCTCCACCTCCGTCTTTCTCCCGGGAGCAGATGCTAAACCCGTCGTCGTCTCGTCGCTTCTGCGCTCTGCGCACACACCTATATCCATGCCCGCAATAATTATCCGTAAATACATATATACGAGTGGTTATATACAAAACGAGCGCCGCTGCTGCTGTTGCTCGCCACGCGATGATCCTCGACGCCATCTTGAGCGGCGCACGTTCTCCCTCTCTTTCTCTATATCTGCTTCTCTCCTTTTTCACGCCTTGGTGCGTTTCGAAAGCCCCGTCTCGCTGTCGTTGGGGGACCTCGCGCAGCCTTCGTTCCTCTTTTTATTTGGATTTCGAAAGAGAGGCAAGAGAGAGAGAAAGATGCATATACGTATTATTCGTCTGCACGCGTGGCCGATATAACGTTTCGGATTTCGCGCTCTTTTTTTCTGCAGAAAGAGAAGATATGTATACAGTGGCCCTGGCATGCTATGTCGATGTAAATGTGCATAATGGAATTGACTTAATGGAGGAAAGAGAGGGAGATGTGGAGAATGAAAGGGCTTATTGTTGAGATGGACGAGATGAGGCTATTGATTTGCAGGACGTGGCGTAATGTTTATTTTGAGGTTAGGTTTTTAAATTCGAACGAAACGCGTGCTACGTCAGAGAGCACGTTTTTCTTCAACGAGGAAAATGCGGTTCTCGATATTCGATTATCAGCGGTATCTTGGTATATTGTAATTTCTGGGAAAGCAATTTAAATGTTTATTATGAAAATTATTTAATTTACTTTTGCTATAGAAGTAAAAATTACTTTAAATATTATGCATCTATTACTCTTACAACTTTTTAAAAACATTAGTAGATGCCTACTGATTAGATATTTTTGACCTCTATTAATAAAAAATAAGTTTTTTAATTCATAATCATAATTCCCTCTATACTTGGTATTATTTTTATTTTATTTTTATAATAAGAATCACCTCGTACAGAAAATAATAACATTAATTTATGCAAAAATAAACAATAATAGTACAGAGAATTCCAATTACAAGATTATGCTGTTAAATTAATGAAACTTTAATTATTAGAGTCTGATAGGTCTATACATAATAATAATTGTAAAATTGAGAAATGAATTTTTTCACCGTTTTATTAAGTGCACTAGAGAAAATGTTTATGTACCATGTAAATGAGCTCAGTTGTAATGCTGAAAGGAAACAATAATTTTAAACTTTCCCACTTAATACATATGTTGTGGATTTAATTTGCAATGTAAGTCACTTATAACGCACTATATTATTCACGATGATAATAATGGCTTCTGACAGTAAAGTGCGTGTTCTACGGCAATTTTTATGTTTCGATTCCAACCAAGCGGCGAAATAATTATAAATTTCATATTAAATATTACGCTCAAACACTTTACGAAGAAAACGCCAAGCAGTGTTGTCGAATTTACTATTTATGGTTGCTAAGGTTACTTACTTCATTACGCGTCATAAGAATAAGCATTAAGTATTCGATTTTACTATTGGATTGAAATTGGTGATAGAGAAAAAAGTCGATTTTTTCATCGTAATTTTTTAAAATACAATACAAAAGAATAAAAGTTTTTTTTTTTCTTAAAATCTTAATTATTTTAACAAATGATTAGACGTTGCGATAAATCTAAATTTTATGTCTTAATTGTGTTTTATTCTTTCACGTGATGAAACTAGCCTTATCTACAATTTGAATTTAATGTCTTTGACACGAAAATCAACAGTTTCATTAATTGTAATAAATACCACAGTGAACGCAATAACTTTTATCAAAGAAGTAACATTGAAAACATTAATAATTCAATCAATTCATTAAATTTAATTATGTATATTTATATAAAACTTATAACGATGATCATTATTGTTGAAATTCATAATTACTTACAGAGATATAATCAATAAAAAAAAATGTGGTAATTATTTTTATCTTGCATTTTTAAACAGAAAATTTCAATTTTTGCTGATTTTACTTTTATATTCGGAATATCACAAATTTCCATAGAATCGGTAGTTATATTCATGTTATCTGTGTCGACATCATTATTTCTTAACGCCGATTACGACGATGAAAAATTGAAACGCTGTATAAAGCTTATCTAGGCACCGAACAACACAAAACAGTATACTCTTTCATAATTGAAAAACTTCATTATTAACTGATTTTAAAATAATAATTTTTTACGCTCGGACAATCGCCAAGGATACGTTATTTATACGTGCGCAAGCGGCCCGCCGCACTGGTATCTCTGCAATATCAATACGGCGCGGCGAGCGTACACGTAATTTTCAAGGAAAAACTTTTATCGATACGTTATAATACGCATCGCGGGCGTTGTATACATTGTATACGACACGTAAGAAGCGTAACTCATTTTCGTCCTCTATAACGAATTCGCGTCTAAATGTCGCATCGATGTTTTCAAGACAAAAATGTTCCTTTTTGTTCTTTTTTTCTACAAATACGCGACCATTTAGTAGTGCGATGCGGGCGTGCGATAATCTTTTTTCTTTTTCTCTCATATACGCCAACGAGCGCTTTATTACGCATGTATATAATAGCGCGGGCTGCGTCACAAGTTTGAATAAATAAAAAATAGATTATCTGGAATGGGTTTGGTTTATTTTTGGAGAAATAGTTTCATCGGCGCCGGTTATAAATAACCTTTTGCAAAGCGGCTACGATATCTCAGACATTCGGTGGGAAAACGTATATATATACATTTTCTTATGTGATTGATTAGAATTTTTTTTAAAGACATAGATTCGTTAAGGTAGAATTTTTTGTGTCATTCTTTTTTATTTTCAGCGTATTGACTAATTAATTCTGATATAGGCTGAAATATTATAGTTTAAAAAGATATTATAAATAAACATTTTATTGAAATAATGAAAATATAATAGGCGACGCCCTATTTACGTACATGGCTACGATAAAATTATTTTTATAGAAAATAGTTCATCACCTGCACTGTTTTAGAATTTCTTACAATCTATTTAAAAGCACGCGTTAAATATAAATTCCAAACCTGAAACAAATCATTTAAAAATTTTATCGGAATCTTCCTTTCTATTTTTTCCTTTTTTTTATTTTGCTCTCCCATTTTTTCCTTCTCTGCGCACTACTACACGCCGTTACTTCCGCGTCGTTCGTTTTGGTGAATAATTTCTGCGCGAGCGACGCAGTATCGATGCGTCGCTATCCGCCGAGCAGCGGCAAACCGCGTGTCGAAACGTGATATTTGGGTCGCGATGCGCCCTAGGGCTTTATTCTCCTCTTCTCTCTCTCTCTCTCTCTGATGTGTGTGCACTCGTGCGCCAGTACTGGTTGAAAAATGATTACTGTGAATAGATTCTTTTTGCTTGATTAAATGAAATAGTCGGACCTCTTGTTTAATTATATTTTTTAATGGATTTATATATGTAATAGTGGTAAATTCATTTCAAATTTTAATTTACGTAATAAATTTAATTTGTGAGCTCCTCATTCACTATATAAAACTTTAATTATTTTACGATTAAACAAAAATCAATAATTTCCTTGACAAAATAGAAATATATTATTGTTAAATGTACAATATTAAAAACTATAATCAAAAGTTGTTTTGCATCTACTCGTTTTATTAACCATATCTACGATTAAAGGTTCATATTTTCGCCAATAACAAATAACAAATATCTTTGTTATTGTCGAGCAATGAAGTGCTGAAGACGATAAAAAATTATCAGAAGAATTCGATTGTTTGCAAAATTATATAAACTATAGCGCAACACGAGGCTTAATCGACGTTCATACACAGGAGGGACACGGGATCTTTGCATTAATGGCTCTCGACTTGAAGAATCGATTACAGGCTTTCGCCATCTGGCGTCGCTCGGGTTACGGATTCACGTTCGATTTCCTGGAGAAGAGTATACGCCTTCCGGTACAATCTAATACGCAAAGCTATCCTTGTAGCGGCTCTTGTAAAACTCATTCTCTTTAACGTTTGAATTCTTTTCATTTTCTAACTGTTAATAATACACATATTTATTCATTTTTGTTTTTCTTACCGAATGTTACGTATTTTTTCGAAATTCGTTGGTTTCTTTCCACACCTTAAATCACTATTAGGTTTTTCTTTCTGTTGTTTTATTAATAACTACATAAGAGTTTAATACCTATACATCATTTTCAATTTTCGTCGTCTAAAAATAGCACAAAATTCTCTTACACCTCGTCAAACAATCTTTAAAAGAAGAAGAAAAAAAACCCTCGTCGTCCCACGCAATAACCTTTTCTCTCCCACATTCTAATTCTCGACCCCCACGCGAGCTCTCGCGCAGAAAAGACTATATGTACGTACGCGGCGCAGTGTAATAATCGAATGGCCCTCAATCAAGCCTAATGCACACCGCTGCCATCGTCGTCGTCGACCGACGCCTACGCGCTCCTGCCAGCGTCGAGCTCATTACGTTTCCTACACACACACACACCCGTGAGCACGCTGATAACGGGCCTCTCGGTGCTTTTTCGTACGTTGATTTAGCGCCGCCCGTTTCCTGTGGATTATTACCACGCGTATATATATACATATGCGCGGTTCGGAGAAAGTTTTCGTTTGGCTTTATATCCGCTCTGCGTATAAAGTAATAAAGTAGCGCGTCTATATACATTGAGTATAGTAATTCGGAGAGAGATCCAAGTGAATTTTATTGAAAAGAGTTGAGAATTTTACAGACGTGCGCGCTTGAATGGATTGAATGTTATATACTGTTATTAAAATTCTTTCCAAACTACTTTTAAAATTACCAACAACTGCACCGAAAAAGTAATACAATTCTAGATTGCACGAGGAAACTGATATAAGAACTGTGTACTGCATCTCCGAATCCTCACTCCACCTCGCGTCGTCGTATAATCACTGCAGACAGAAACAGCGAGAGAGCAGCGAGGAAACGAAAGAAAGAGCATTACCCTCCTCTACATCATTCGCTAACTACCTGCAATTCGCACTCTCTCCTCGTACCACCAGCTATACTCCTCTTCACCCCCGTCCGACATTAGCATTTCGACCTCGTTCTCCGAGCTCATTCTAATCGGCTGTGTGGGGCGCTCCTGTTATCAGGCCCGTGCACCCTCGTAACCCACTTAAAACTCGCCTCCACCTCCTCCTCCCCCTTCCCCTTATATATACACAAAACACACGACGACGCGAGATTCGCGCACGTTCTCTCTCTCTCTCTCACTCTCTCGTCGACCCTTCCGGGGTCGTTTTTATTGATTTCGCCTAGTTTCGAGGCGTTTGTTCCCTACTTTCACGCTGGTGTATGTATGTGTGTGTGTCGCCATTTTTCTCTCTCTCTCTCTCTCTCTTGCCACACTACACCACTATACTACCACCCACAGAGGGGCGCATCGCAAACGACGACGATGACGTGAATCGAAGTTTTCATGGCCTGGATTCGCTGGAACTTGTCGCCTCGTATGTGTGTGTGTATCTGTATGAGTCGTGAAACTGTAGTTGGGTATAATAGGCGTATAGGGTAATTTGAATGTGAGATGGTGGAGTTGTGGTGGCGCGTTTCAATTTCGCCTGGGTATAGAAACGTTAGGAGGTTCGTCGGCCGTTGAAGTTGCTTGGAGTAGGATGAGGTTGTTTGGGCGATGTATATATATAGTTGCGCGGGCATTTGTATGGATCTAGTTTGGTGTCGTATTCGCGCGCGAGCGTATATATATTGATTGGATTTTATACGTCGCAGTGTATTAATTAACGTCAAGGATGTGTAATAAAACTTTTGATGATCGTTTAATTTATGCGTTTATGAAATAACTCTATATTTGATTATAAAACGTAACCCCACATCTATTAAATTTTATAAAAATAAAGTTATTATGGATATTTTTGAGTGAAACATTGTTTATTTAAGACATGAGCTTTTTTTCTTAACAGCTATAGCCACTGTACGATTGCCAGAGACATAACCGCGTTGTTGTATCGACTTTGCGATTACATTAACGTTTCTGATAATGCAAGTTATAAATAGCACACGCGCGCTTGCTAAAGCTTCACCGACTGGTATTTACGAGTAATAGCGGGGGCGAATCAAGTAATGACAAAGAAAATATACTGCAGTCGTGGAGAAGACTAAATATTGATACTAAAGTTAGAGTTGAACGTGTCAAATATTTATGGTAAACATGGGTTAATTGCTAAATGTCACATTTCCCTTCTATTTGAGTAAGCTTTGTAAGCGAAAACATTAAATTTTAAGCTCGAAGATAAATTAACGTTAAATTATTTAACTGTAAATGTCGCAGTAATAAAACAGCTCTCTTGTAAAACTATAAACTACGAACTAATCTAGCCGATTACAAAAACATTCTGCACCTTTCTCGTTACCGTTTTTCTTCAAAGCAAAGGAAAAATCTCCCCCTAAATAAACTGTCCAATTACTCAAAGTTCCCTCGCCCTCTAGTAGACATTCGCCGATAATCAGGAAAGAAACACAGCGCTGGCAGTGGTAAGTACTTCGCTGCCACTTTAGCAGGCTCTGACTTTTTCGCTCTCTTTTTTTCTCTCCCCCTCCTCGGCACTTCCGGGTATACAGCTAAAGCATTTACTTCTCGTAGAAACAAAATTATGGTTTGTTCGTTGAAAAACATAAAACGTAAATATTATAGAAGTAACATTTCCAAAAACAAATGTATTTCGTCGCGTGTGTGTGTGTATATAATGTTTCAAGTGTGTATAAAAATGTTCGACATTGGTGTGTTACGCGGAAGAAGAATACTCGGGGCACTCTATAGTTCCTCTAGTCAACAAACAAGGTAACAGGTCTTTTATCGACCACACGGAAAATTGCAGCGCTGCGCACTGGGGGATTACTGACACGTGAAGTTATACGCGGTATTTACACGCTCGCGTGCAAATTCTTAGGGATTCTTTCTCGCTCAGCTGAAACAATGTGTTATAATGAGCATCTATATGGTCAGCTTTTATAGTTAATGAATTGTGACTGTATTATTACATTAAAACTTTCAAAATTCAACAAAAAATTAAGCTTAGTCAAAGTATAACCGTAAAAATCTACCATCTCACACGTTTCAACCCATTTTTTACCTTACATAAGAACTTGATAAGGCCTCGCACGTATACTTACCTACTCTACACGACAAACACAACCCACATCTCTCATCCCTCATTTTCCCTATTTAACCTCCACTCAAAAGAAATTCATTAACCCACGAAACCCTAGTATACTCTTCTCTTTTTCGACCCCAAAAAAAAGAACTTTTTCTCGCGCGTACGCTCGAACTCCAGTATACACGCGCCATTGACCGCGCTAAACAGGAAGGCGACGACGAAGACGACGACGACGACGACTCCCACGAGTCGTAAATAGACTTTTACACGCGCGCACTGCAGCTGCGGTGCGGCAGGCGGCAGAGTTTCTCTATATCTCTCTCTCCTTCTTCACTGCGGCATCTTCCTCTCTCTCGTTCTCCGGCCGCACGTATATATCGACGATGAACTTTTGCGCTTGGCTGGAAAGAGGCGACTTTTTTGAGAGAAAGAGGAGGCGACGATTGAAGCAAGCGAGGAGAATTTTCGAAGGAAAATCGCTGTAGGGTGGCTGTTTCTTAATTTTAGAATGATGGGTACGAGACGTTTGATTGACGCGAGTGATTATTTTGGTAATAGAGTTTAATTTTCGTTCGATTGTTAAGAGATTTAAGTTGATGGTTGCATGCCGATGCTTTTGTTTCAAAGAAAGTTTAAATTAAAATTTAATGAAAATGGATTAGATTTTGAAATGCACGCCACGTTTATTAATATTCTACGTATGATGAAAATGCAGCTGCAAGAACGTACGGTATTCTATTAAATATTCCAACGCAGGATTGTTTAGATAGCGAATACTAGATATATGTGTGAATTAGTAAACAAGAATTACGTATGGAAAGGTATATTCATATATCTAAACGATGGTTTAATAAATTTATTATAAAATGTAATAGCCAGAGTTACGAACTTTTTGAAAAGTGAATTAATATTTTTAAAACCTATATCGAGTTTTTAATCTTCTAGTTTTTAATGGCACAACATTCACACAGATATATATATTTATTTTTCGTCGTTTTCAAAATACACGTCTGTCATTATTACGGAAATTGAAAGGATTTACATATCGTTACATATATTGAAACCTACAATTAACCTAAATGCAAACACGTGTATTGCATATAATATATATATACACATAAATAAATAATATTCACAGAGACTTGCATTCGGGGTTAATCGAGCGTTCTGCGAATTACATGCATTATCAATGTTTAATTGCATAATTGCACTCTGCGCCTGGCATCCCATATGTAATTAAACTTTACTGCGTCATTACGCGAATTTATACATCCAATAACGCTTCGTCGATACTGTTGTTATATAGAAGAGAGAGAGAGAGAGAGAGAGAGAGAGAGAGAGAGAGAGAGAGAGAACCAAACCGCATATATATGTATATATCCTTATGAGAAAATGCTCGAACGCCGAGCATTAGATCATTCGACTGTTTTACCTCGCCGAACAATTCACTTACATAACTCGTCGTGTATTTTCCAAAAATCATTCGAAGAGAATACGCTATAAATTTCGTAACGAATCACACACGTGCACATATTCATAAGATTCTCGCGTATATTTATAACACAACGGTGGTGATTTTTAATTCTTTGCCGTCCCGTTAGGTTTTCCGTAATTTCCTCATTAATTGATAGAATTGTCTATATAGACACACAGGTGCATGTGTATGTCGAAATGCGATGTCGAAACCCGAAAATCGCGCTTGCAACGGTAAACAGTAGGAGTAAAGCAGCAGTAGCGTCGTTGCATTATGCGCTTTTATCAGTGTCCCTCGCGGCTTTGTGTATATGTATACACCTGTAGGTACATGTGCATGCGTGCAGCTGACGTTTTCCCTATGCTGCTGCGACGGATCGACGATCGCGTGTGTTTAATGGTCGTGTTATAGGAAAGCATTTATTTTTTCTTTTTTTTTTGTTCGTTTCATTCGATTGTGCGCACGGGTGTGTGCGAAGAATTGTTTTGTTGGGATAAACTATATGATTTATTTGATGTAAGATTTGATTTGTATGTGGATGAGAAAATTTTACGTTTGAAATTGAACCAGTAATAGGCAAAATATTGATGGGGACTAGTTGGGTACAAAAAATCACGTATGCACGAGGAAAGTTGAATGTATAAAGTGTAAATTGTATTTTAGTTTGAAGGTTAAAATAAGATTTCTCGGAAAAACTGAAAAAATTTAAACGTAGACAGTAAAAAAATGTTTGCAAAAATTCTTCACAGTAATAAATATTTCATTTATATTGTACATATCTATTTTAACTTTAATACAGAACAACCGTGTTAAACGTTTAACTTAAATATGTATGCAAAAATAAATATTTTGAAGAAAAAAAAAAACAATTCTCGCAAAAGTTTACAGATTTACGGCTATAAAAATATCTATAACAATACATATAATTTCATCACCTGATTCTACTCACACTCAAACCAACTCCGACCCCCACAATCCCTCTGTACGAAAAGACCTGAACTTATCATTTTCCGACTAATCATCAGAAATTGTCGCGACTCGCAAACATATCTCGAATTTCACTCGAGTTGGCAAACTTTTGCGCGCACCGTCGTGTCATTGCACTACAGCCGCAAATTCTCATCGTTTCTCTATCATTCTATCTCTCTATTTATTACGCCGCGGGAATCGTTAATGAGCTCGCTCGCACGCATGTATATACTACTGCCAAGGCCAGATCGTAACAATTGCATACACGTATACGTGGTATACGTGTAGCTTAATATAGATCAGCAAGTGCGGCCAGATTGATTTAAAAGTTGAGCGGGAATCGCTCGATTGCGACATTCGCTCGGGCATGCGGTTTGGAGGTATGTGTGGAGGATTAGATGGATTCGGAAATTGAGGGTTCTAGGTTTGGTCTGTGGTCTCTGGTGTTTCAATTAAAAGGTGGACAAAAGAGTTGACGGTGTGGTGTTGTGGTGCGATATGAAAGGATTGCGAGGTGAGAGTTAGGTTTTTAGATTTAGGGGGTGCGTGGGGTATTTTCTGGACTATTTGAGAGTGGTAGCCTGGTGATGAAAATTTTGATGGAATATATATATAAATGAGTTTACGAAACAAATGTTTCGTCTAAATTTTAAATATATTAGCAGTGTCAGTGCGCGCTGCGCGTGCCCTATCGTAGGCCAATCAAATTTTACACGTCCATTTCAAATCGACCAATCACAATCATTAGAGGTGACAATCTCAAGTCCATCTCTTTTTTATATAGGAATTGCTAGCTCGGTATTTATTTATTCAATTTATTGGCAACGTTTGCAAATACGTTTCATTTTTTATTTTATTCAATCTATTGGCAACTTCAGATAGCTTAAATTTCCCGCAATATTTATAAGTTCCCCAGTGTTTGAAATCGTAAAAATTGTTTCCAAAACTGAAATTGCAATTTTGCCAACACGTCGAAAATATTTTTTATTTACTCTACACACACCCACGTTGCGATATCGCTTCTATACCATGTGTAATTCATAAAATGAAACTTCGCCGCATCCAATGCCAAAGGTACACATTCAAAAACATTTTCTGTATCTATCATTTTTAGTATCATCTTCTTCCCTCACGCGCACTACCAGCGTGGAATAATTCGGAAAAATACATTTTTCATGAAAGCACGTAGTTTCTCTCGCCCTCGCAGGTCCCCGGCGAAAAGTGATTTTGCATCGAATTGGGAAGTAGGTCACACAGATCGCACATGCACGCGGAATCGGCGCGCATTTATCAAACGGCAAAATAATCAACTGCCAAACTACGCCACTCTTTACACGCGGCTTCCGATGAAATAAATATATCTGTATATATACGTTCATATACACATTTTTGTGCTCCAGTTTCTTCTTTTTTTCTCCTCGTCCTCGGCGTCTTTTCGTATCCATAAATCAGCGCGGTATAGAGGCGAAAAGAGAGCACATCACGATCCATCACGTATAGTGCGGAGGAGGAGAAAGAGAGAGAGTTGCATATGGAATTTATCATGTCGTATCACGAAGGGGACGGGAGGAAGTGTATAGTCAAGAGACCGAAATCCTCGGATAAGTTAGCCCTCTTATATGATTTATGAATAATGGTAGGGAAATTTATTAGCGTTGTAGCTCTTTTCTTACTTCAGGGAGGTACACACACGCGAGGTAAGAAGTGCGGCCTGTAAAAAGTTATCTATTGTCCACGTTAAGCAAGAGAAACTGCACTAATAAATTCATTACGTTACAAATAAAGATGATATTATTATAGGCTGTACAAAGGATAATCCTGATCGTAAAGAATCTTACGGCTCTTCAATGTATAGGGTAAATTAGCTTGTATATACAGATGAGAAAGCATTCGTGTTTTCATTAAAAATTACATTTAATATAATCACGTGTAATTTTCAACGAAATAAAAAGGAAATGTAACCGCTAAACTTGATATCCTTGCGAATATCGCCATAAAAAAGAGTTTACACACACACACGCGTGTGCGCAATGCCTGCAAAATGTTCGACTTTATTATTACCTGTTGTTGGGGGGAAAAAATAAATGGAAGGATCCGATCGTATAACCGGTTACAGCTTGCATTTGCTGAATTTTAACCAGTCGTAAGTCATATGCTGCGGCCAAATAAGTACATTCAGGCTTATGTACTTTTAAATATTAAAGAGACATGTATGTATATACGTGAAAGTATCATTCAACTATTATTATAATTTTACGTTACAAAAATTATAAAAAAAATTAATGAGAAAATTGTAAAATATCTTTAGCTAAACAATTTCATAAACATTTTTCCTTGTAGAAAAGAAACCTCATCTAACCTGTTTGCATCAATGAAATCACTGGGTTAGGTGAAAGTGTTATTACTATAAAAATATTGTAAAATTAAAAATTATAATATCAATTTCTTTCATTGAAAGGGAAGATTATATTCTTTTTAATATTGTTTATCTACGGATATCTTTGGAAGTTGAATAAATGTGCCATTATCAAGTTAAATCATCTACATATAAACTTTCATTACGATAATATGTCCCTACCACGTGATACAAATGACACATACCTTCAATCCGACCACCCCTCGACTATCTCACCTTCAAACCGGCCTCAAAAACCATTTTCCCTCTTTCTCTACTCACAATGAACCGCAAAAGCGCTGCTTGTTCGTAGCTATAAGCGGATAAAGCGCGCCGCAACACGACGCACATATACATATATATGTATATATAGACACGATCGTATACGTGTGGGTCGCCGGACCACGCGGAAAGCTTAGTGGAACGGAAAATTGCCGCTCGCTCGAGCTGCCGTATGAGGTTTCCGTAAGTCAGACTCTCCATCAGCGCGACGCAGACGTAAAAGTCGAGACAAAGAGAGATACAGTCACTGCTATATATTCACACACGGGGACCGTCGCCCCCATTTTTCAGGCCCATGCACGTATATACGCGTGTTGTGTATCGTACATATATATATATATATATATATATATATGAGAGAGATAGCGGTATATTGTATATGGGTCAGCGTATGTGCGTATAGTGGACTGGATTTAAGGTAGTGTAGTATACATAGAGAGAGGTTGGGCACGAATTGCGTTGGGCTTTTGGGAGAAACTGAAAGTATATATAGAGAGGTATGTAGAGTTGATTAAAGTGAGGAGGATTGGGAATTAATTAGGGAAAGTGAAACGGTAGAGCTTTTTGCGTTAACAAAAAATATTTCGTGTCCTGGTTCAACGCTAATTACTGTTCGGTTGCTTCATGATGTACTGCTCTGCATTTTACATATATATTCGTGTGATATTCGAAATTTATGATTTTACCGCTCTTGAATATGTCTTCCGCATATATCGATCGCAAAAATGACATTGACACGATGAATCATATAAATATCTTATTTTTTCGTATCGGTAATATATACCTTCTCTGTTGGTAGAGTTTTCGAGATTAAAAGAAAGATTTTACTAATCGCAAATATACTCGCTCACTCGTCATCCCTTATCTAAACCAAGCCCACTTTCCTCCTACAACGTATTGCACACACACAGACACATACAAGTCACTCGTAAACCCAAATTTCCTTCGCACACATACATACACAGACGTCTTGTACTGGTGGTATGTAGCATTTACTTTGTCCCGACGCGCTGTGTACGAGAGCGGCTCTAAAAAGCGCGCCCACTTATATATATATATATATACATACGTAAAGAGAGAGAGAGCGAGAGCGGTTTAAGGACGCGCGCGCAATCGACGAGGGCATTCACGAAGAAAGAGCGCGGGCTTTGTGCGAGAGGGAATTAAACAATGAGGCGCGGAGAGACAGCGAGATCGAGAGACGAGATTATTGTTGAGGTGGAATATTACGAATTTTAGTGTGGAGATTGTCTGTGAATATAATTCGATTAGGAGTGGTTATTATCAATTTTGATGATTTTAACAGGTTTTCTTTAAATTCCTGAATTAATGATTTATCTTTGAAAGTATAATGTTATAGTAAAAATATACTTATATACAATGATTTAGTGTATCGCGAAACTTGCTTAACAACAAATAATTATTTCCCAACAAATTTTGTAGTAATTACACGTGAAAGGCTATGCTTAAAATTTTCCATCAATCCGAAAAAATTTCCCATTAAATTTCAGCTCCCATAAACCATCGCACACGACATTATATTTAGACATCCCAATAACCCAAACTTTCCCTTCGTCTCTTTACACTTACACCTCACCCTAGCTCTACAAATTCATTAAACTTCACGCCCGTGTACAACTATAATACCAAACGTGTTATATGTACGTATATGTGTATATAGATATCGAGTCCTGCAGAAAGAGAGTAAAATGTACAGAACACGCCGCGTGCGCGATTAACGAGCGCGAAACATACGACGACGCCACCGCTGGCTATCGGGAAAGAAAAATCAAGAGAACCTTGAAGCAAAGGTCGACTCCCAACGACGACTTGGTGTGTATATATATATATGTGTGTAGGTGAGCATTCATGGGCAGCAGAACGGGTGTCTTTTGAAAGAAGCCCGTGAGCGAGAGAGAGGGAGACAGAGATATGGGGAGAGTATAAGGTGTCCGGAATGCCGGATAGAGGTGTCTTTTTATAGAACGGACGGTGTGTGTGGGATATAAAGAGCTATACTACGCACGCGTGAGAGAGAGTGAGAGAAAATATCTATACTTTTCGAAATGAAGTAGAGTGTGTGAGAGAGAGAGAGAGGCAACGGAAGAGGGTGTAGGTGCTAAAAATATATATATGTTAGAAAACTTTTTGAGGGGAAAATGGTGATGCGAGGTGAGGTTTGAAGAAAATATTTGTAAATATAGCTTTTTAACTATAGGTTTGAGGTTCTTGCTACGTATGTTTCCGTTCGTCACCATTAATATATGTATAATATTCCGAACAGGTCTGTACTCGCCTGTACCATTGTTCGGCGACTCCCATTTGAGAATTTGAAATCGAATCTTTAAATTATATTCAGCATATAACGTGTAAAAAGTTAAACGACACAAACAAACAAACAAAAAACAGCACAACGCGTGACATAAACATAACATTCGCTAAACTTGCTCGTTCATTTTCAATGGCACACGTATACATTTTACACGGCCCACGCGCGTATTAATTAAGCTCTGTCGAGTATATAAGTGACGATTCAACGTGAGTATATAGTCTTGATTCTCTTTTCTCTCTTTCATCTCGTGCGTATATATGTACACCTTGTTCATTAAGCGCGTGTACTTACGCGCGAGCGTGAGGAGGAAACTCAAATTATACACTTATATAAGCGAGAGAGAATCTATATATATTTATTTATTAATCGTATCTTTTTTGCAATCGTAGGCTAAGTTTTTTGTTTTAACGCGCGATGGGATTTTGTCGCGTGATATTTTATTTACGCACAAAGTTGATTGGTCAATTGATAGCTTTGGTCGAACGAGTTTATCATAATTTTTTATCTCGCGCATACATACAGATTTAATTAAGAAATGTCCAATCTACATAATACGGTACAGAAAAATCACGTTATTTATCCTAGCAAATAAAACAAAAAAAAAAGACCTCGCGTCGTACCAAAAACTGCCCAGCTAAACAAACTTATCCGGACCGACCGAGCGCGTGTCAACTTTCACATCCTCTGCATCCCTAAGCATCTTCCGCCATAAACCCATCACCTCTGCTATAAGAAAGAAAAAAAAGAAGAAGAGCCATATAGTCTCCGCACACAATGAATAATTAACCGTCGCGGCTTTGTGCTCGCCCGCGTGAAGATGCAGGAAGAGAGCGGCGCGCGACGTGCGCGCAAGAAAGGGAAAATAAAACGCGAGCCGCACGCGCGCGTGTGTTATATATGTGTGTGTCTCTCTCGTTTCCTGGATCCGTCGTATAGCCGCTGCTTTGTGCGCCTCATTAAGCTGTCGCGCAGGTGCGCACAGCTGCGTGGTTCGCATTGTTTTACGTATAGGCGGCGTTGATTGGACGAGGTTTAAGGTGGATGTACATATATATGTCATGTGCGTGTGATTGTCGCGCACGTAGTCGTTTAATGGGTGATGTTGATGCTGTGATGGCTTTGGCGATTGTTTCGCACGTTTGGAAGAAATAGAGGTATATTAAGAAACTAAAATGTAGAAATTTGTATTTGAATAAAATCTTAAACAAACCTTCTATATAGTATTATTCTTAAATGTACGATGTGAATGCATCACACGCACGCTTGGGTTTAACACTCAAGAGACGGCGCATGTAAGTGCAATCACTCATGCAAACATAAGTGCAAAAAGGCAAAACTTGCACGCAAACTCGAAACACCCAGTCGAGCGAACCAACCAACCAACCAACATCCGTCGACTCACTTCGCGTTGATTACTCACGCGGTGACTTTAAATTTTGCATCGTCCATTCCATCATCGCGCGCAACTTACCATCTCTTTTCTCTCTCTCCCTCTTTTATATATATACAGCAAACAAACCTCCGGGTATAGCAAAACCAAAAGCGAAACTTTTGTCACTCGTACAATACCGATTTTTTTCCTCTTTTCTTTCACTTCTATATTTTGCACGCACGTGGAGTTCTATATATATATATATATATGCCTGCGAGTGTCGCTTAACGGAATGCTAATCGGCTTTGTGTCGCTGTGCACGTTGAGATCGCACCTTGCGTTCGCATATATACATATTATACATACATTCACGCGCATATACTCGTACGCGTATGTACGGCCTTTGATGTGTTTTTACACAGCGTCGTGTGTGTTTATGAAAAGAGGTTGGGTGTAGCATGTAGGAGTAATGTTCGCGTGCTAGTTCTAGTTCTTATTATTTTTTCTTTCTCTCTAATGGTTTTTTTTTGGGTGAATAGGAAAAAAGGTCAAGTGATGGTTGACTGATGGAGAAATAGATCCGTAGAAATAGTTAATATAGAATTCAGGAAGGATTCGGGGATTGGCAATTGAATCAATTATTTGTGTATGGTAAGATTTTTAGTTTAGTTTTAGGGTTTTGAGTACAGTTATACACAGTTGTAAATTAACTTAGGCCGTTCTAGAAAATCCAGTTAGACGTATAATAATTTTCTAAAAATATATATATAACTCTCAGCCGACTGTTTACCGCCGATGCGCGTATAAACCTTGAGTATCGTAAAACGGCATGGTTCGGTAAATACTTTCTGTATAAGATTACGAAATATATTGCGGTGGCTATTTCCACATACTTATGAGTATATATACCTGTTCGCGTGAAAAAAAAAATAGCATTGAACTGTGAAAGTCAAGTATTTCACTGATTCATCTTATGTTTTACCGTTTCAAATGTAGTAATACATGTATTCTATGATATTAAGAAAATTGTTTACCTCCCGGCGTAAATAATTTACTTAACGAACATTTCTCTCACAATATCTCTATATTTAACTTTTTAACGGAGTATTCAATTATTATCCACTGCGGTAAAATATTAAGCTTCTAGCATATAGAAATGCTAATATTTGCGTATAGATAATGAAATATCAAAACCACAGGTAATTTTTAATTTCGTATAATTTTTCATAGTGCTTTTTTCTGCCCAGAATATATACACATGAAATTTAATTTATGGAAGATGCAACCGAGCGATATACGTATTTCTCCTTTCTCTCTTTCCCCGCCATAACCCACGCGATGAACCCTTTGAAAATTCGCGATTTAATATATACACGTACACGAGGCTTTCGAAATAAAAATCTTGACGCTCATGATTTGCAAAACAATAGATATCCGCACAGTTTTATGCACGCACGCGCTTGAAAGATCGTAAAAAAAGCGTACGGCCGTGACTCATTGTCTCTCTATAGCGCATGAACGTTAAGGCTGGCTTTCCATTGGCGAGCGATATTTTTTCCCCTTTGGGCGAAATTATGTTGATGGATGTGATATTGTGAATCTTATCGGATTACGTGTGTTGTGTATATGTATGTGTGTGTATCGCGAAAATGTTTACTTTATATTTCACAAACACACCTACATAAGTTCATCTTAGATTATTCTCTAACGGTGATTTGTTTTATCTGTTTCAGGTGAGTGTCACTGATACTTTATACGAATGTCACGTACTCGGTGACGGCTGTCATGAGTAGTAGTAATAGCTGCGTGTGCCGTTTTTATTGCACTCTCTGACAATTATCGATGGCTGTAAGTATACCTAAAGACAAAAATAAACAATCAGCTTTATTTCATTAATTAGCGTGGACAGATTGGAACCGTCTGTGTGGAATCATAATTCAATTGAGAGAATAATGTATTTTTAAATTGTTCGAAGAAAATACGTTTCTTTTTTTTTCATCGTAATTAGCTTTAAAGTTCGTTGGAAAAAAACTGGAGCAAGTCTTGGTGGTCTATACAAACGTAGTTGCTCACAGTTACGATGAGCTCTGCGATTTCTTTGTCGACGAAGAAAAATAAAAGTTTCTCTCGCAACTTTTCAAGAGAATTTAAATATATTTAAAATTTACACGATTATTCCAACTTCCAATTTATTACAAGATGGAAGTTTTACACTTCTAGCAAACTATCAAATTGATAAGTCAATTTTTTAAAATGAAAAACAGCACAAACCCTATTACACTTTATATTTTCCTCGTAAACTACCTAGTTAATCATTTTTATTACTCTTTCGTATATACATTAGAGTACCCCATAATTTTACCTCCGACCCATTACTTTACGTCACATATATATACGCACCGATCGAATCACCCGCAGAAAGTTCCGCTTTTATTGCCATATACTCTTCTCGCAAACCCGATCAACAACTCGGCGCTCGGACGAGTTTCGGTCCGCTGACGACGACGACGGTGGCGCCGGTTCCACACCCCCCACGAGAGTTTCACTGTACTTTTGGCCAGCATAGGTTAAGTACCGCGTATATACTACCTACGCGTATTGTGCAGGGACGTAGAATAAGTGAGTGAGAGACTTTCCAACGGGAAGCGGGAAGTTCGACGGCTATAGCTTTTCCCAAGTCGGATGATGATGTTGGTTACGAAATATTTCGTGGAAGAGTAGTCCTGCGACTATTTTACACGGGAACTTGTTGTCGTGAGCGTATTGTTTTTTGTGTATCGTATAGAAAAATGAAGTTGTGTCAGTGTATGTAATAAATGCATATGCGATTATATATATCAAAAATTAATTTTGCGTCATGTTTAGTTAGGATACGGATTCAGTTGTTTCATGTATATATATTTATTTTGATACGCGGCTATAGACATGTCAGTGCTTGTCTTGCTCATGCTCCAACGATAAGGTATCAGCGCTACACGGAGAAACTGAAACAAGTACTAGAAAATTTACTTAATGGTATATATCTCCAGTGTGCGACGATGTCGTTTTGCTTCCTGTAGCGTGACTATATGCCTACCTCGGACGATTAACAAAGCGATTATTACAGACAAAAAAGCCGCATACCAAAAAATATACAAAAGAGATAATATATATATATGTCTATTAGATTCCGATATCGTAGGAGTACAATACAGAAGTTATAATCAAGCCAATTTTTTTTCAACACCGCCGCGCGTTATCGGTATATACATTTTCCGAACGGATGCACAACAATCGACGGTCGCGCCGACTTTTTATTCTTTTTTTTTTTCTATATCATATTTTCACGAGCGTTGCGAATTATCAGCAGCGCGCAGAGCGAGGCTATATCTCCGCACCTGATAACTTATCTCGCATAGCCATCCCTCGACCTTTACCTCAACAAAAAAAAAGCAGATCCACCTGTCTCGCACACTATACATATACAATATACTGCACGCAACGCGACCATCGTCCATAAAAAAAATGCCTCTATACTGCGTTCGCGTACTCCCAATCAGCAGTCCCAATCAGCAGTAGCATATAACACAGTGCAGCTGCCCCGCCATCTTCCGCCGTCAATTACGAAAGTCCGACTTCAAAAACACGACACCGCATATACACATATACACTTGGCCTTTCCGCATTTTATTCCCTCTGCGGTGTTGTACACAGCGTATATAACTGTTCTCTCCCACCCTCAGCGAACAAACGCGCGTGCGACTGGAAAAGCTTATAGCACACGGCCGGTTTTATCTATCTCTATATATATACCTAGCGCACGCGGAAAGCCCGTTAGACGAGCGGCTCTCGACAAATCGCCGCGAGTGCACGCGGACGCGAGAGATGTACAATGCGAAATTAGGCCGTGTGTGTGCTGAAAAACGGTGTCGTTGTTGGTA